>VZTT01042096.1:36595-64967 GCA_013400855.1 Buphagus erythrorhynchus | reverse complement strand
TAAACTGATGCAATAAAACTACAAGGATGTGAACTGTATTCACAGTAATAGTATTACAAATTGCATCCTCAATTAGCTAATCTTACTTTGCTGCCATGTAGAAAATTTGGTTTAATTGTATTTTTCTTGGCTTTTCGGATAAAAATTTATTTATTTATTTCAACAGAAACTCTTTATGCTATTAGTGTTTGGTGCTGCTTCTGTTCTCAGAGCAGGTTGGAATAGGATATGCTATAAGAGAACTCAGTTACTGTATGTATTTTGAATATAAAAATATTTTTAAACTACTAAAAATACAGAAAATCAGGATAAATAAAAATGTTTCCTTTAAAGATATCAACATGACTTTCCATCATGAACAGATGGTGTCATCATAAGCAAAAAAGTGTGGATTTAACAGTGCTAGCTTTATCAGCTATGTCTACACAGCCAAAAGCCTCACTGAGAAGGAAATTGTCAAATCTAGCTACGGAGTGTGTTCCCATAAGATTTCTTTATCCTGTCCCCATAACAAAAGCCCCAACAAAATGCCTGAAAAGCTCTTTATCTTGCATGCAAAGAAATTTTCTTGAGGGTACAAAAACTGCCTATTTTTCATAGTGTTACTGGAGCCCTGTCTGTGCTAAGGTGTGACAGAACTGTTCATTTACACTGCTGCTGCTGGTCAGTTCCCACAAAGCTGAGTTTTCTGTTTGAAGTGAGCCCTTTCCGAGTACAATTTGTCTGAATAAAGTGAGCTTTCTGACTGATAAATATTTTATTAAGTTCTCCTTTGCCAAAGTCCCCCCTACAGGTTGTGTTGATAGATATAAGTTGTTATCTGGTTATCTACCTTATTCTAAAGGACCATGACTGGTAGTTGATACATAGGTTTCTTTTTCTTTTATTCTCCAACCAAAACAAATCTCCAAACAACCCTTTGAAGCCTTCTTGAAGTTATTAGGCCTAAAAACAATTGGGTGATGCTGTAAGGACTTATCAGTTGTGCCTCACTATGTTCCCATAGCAACCTTTTAGAGGATAAAGCAAAGGCCATCAGGGGAAAACTCTCCATGGGTCCAGATGCTGCAACATGTTGCTGAATTAAGGGCTTAGAGGGACAGAGCAGGGCAAGGCAGATTCTCAGCATATCTTGGATTGAAGAGCGCTAGGGAAAATGGAATAAACTTCTCAGGAAAGCTTTCACAAAAATATCAGAAAAATGTCAGTGCTACTGGGCAAATAGCAGGAATTTGGACAAAGAAACTAAGAAATATGTATCTCAACATATATATCAATCATTATACTCTCTATAACCAATGTATCTTCAACATTGACAAACTAGATTGCACTTTGCATTCCCTTCACATGTATAAGAGAAATTACATCAGATAAAAACTAGAATATATTTTATGTGGCGAACCTGAAGGGAAGGGGCACAAAAGCAGCTTCATTCAGCAAATATGTTCTGTTTCTCTGGTTCAACTATTGCTGATTCAGCTGGTAGCACTTAAGTGAAAGATACTGAGCTTTGGCTCCAGCATTCAAAGCATGGAGATGGAGCAACCCTCCATCTCCTCCCCAAAATAAAAAAAAAAAGACCAAAAAACAACAGAACAGAAAATACCTTTAAATTTCACTTACAGGAGAGGGAACTTGGAATGAAAAGTCAGAAATAATTAATTTTGTAAAATATGTTACCTCTCTGGGTATGTGTCTGAGTGACACTGTTTGGACTGGGAGGGGTTCTCAGCATTTTCAGCATGGAGTCAAACTGCCAACTTTACATCACAGCTTGGACTTGAGGAAAAGGAAAACTCAACATGAGCTTTTTTCTATTTTCTTTAAATGGTACTATCCTGGTAAGGGGGAAAGCTCTATGACTATTTTTTAATAAATATCCCAACAGATAAAATACATCATTTACTTAAGTATTTGAGGAATATGCAAGGTGAAAATTAACCCACATCCACAGGTGCTGGCATCCCATCAGCTGCGTTTTTTGTGAGGAAGTATAAGACCACTTCTGCTGTTTGTTACTGATGGAGAGGCTGCTGCCTTTCTGCTCTTAGGAACTGCCTTTCATTGAAAATATAGTTCCATTTACAATGCATTTCTTGTGTCTAAGACTTAATCACATGTCAAGTGTAAGTGAGAATTTGGCCTCAGGGAAGAGTTTGCAGATTGCCAACATGAAAAACAAGACCACTTCTGTGCAAATACCTCCCCCTCAGTCCCCATCCCATTTATAAAATCCTGATCTGCGCTGCCACTGCTTGTGCTCCTCATTGCTTCATCACAGCTTTGCTATCACAGGCGTGTGCACTGCTCACCATCCTGCCCAACGCTTCTCCTTTTATCCACAGCTGCCATACACTTAGGTCCTTCATTCTTTCTCTAAGACAAACAACCTCCTCTCCATTTTCCTCTCTTCTCAGATTTCTCTTCTGTATAAATTTCAACAGTCCACCTTTGTTACAATTTCCTCCTCCTCGTTTCCTGTCTCATCATGAGCCACTGTGATAAAAGGAAAATAAAGTCACACTGACAAGGTACGTTTAAAACTGAAAAGCCACACTCGTGGTTGCTGTGTGCTGCATTACATTAATTTAACTGGAGAGATGCAGTTTGAAAGGTACATAGGTGATATCAGGCCAATCCTCCATCACCTTCTTTCCTAGTGGGATGTTTTTGAAAACTGTCATCAAGTTATTGCTATGGCAATGAATATTCCTTTCAAAATCGGTACATTACTAATAGGAGATAATGATACATACAAGTAGCTGCTTCCCTGCCTGCTCAAAGTGTTCTGTAAATCATCATTCATGACTTGCCCAAAATGTCACTGTTATTTCAGTACTTAATGACATTGTGATATTTTCTTGGCACCAGTATTATAAGACTCAAATGGAAATGTTCATGAGTAATTTGAGCAAATCATAGACCATTCTTTTATGGTTTTATTTAATTTTGCCGGCTATATCTGTTGCATTAAAATTTGATATTAAATGTTACAAAATGGTTACTGTGCAAAAGTCTTTGCAGATGTATTACATCTGTTTATATATTTTCCCAGTAAATACAAACTTGTTGCTACACAAAAGTTGGTTTGTGTTGGTCATGCTCTGGTGATGGGTGTGTTCCCCCTCTGTCCTTTGTGGATCAGAGATTTCACCACCACACACACAAACTCTCCTCCTCCCCTTCAGCCAGGTGTGCTGGTCTCAGCAGACCACCTGCTGCTTTTGCAAATGGCTGATTTTTTGAGTCCTTATCATTTAACATTTCAGTCTCTCACACCTGGTTGGAAGAACAAAGGGGGATCATCCTCAATTTCGTCTAATAATTACTGCCATCAGTTCAAGAAGACCAGGAATCATCTCAATGGCTCAGTACCCTTTTATGTTCATTTTTTCCCCTGATGCAGCAGAGACTTGTCCCCAAAATTGTAGTCTAGTGTTATTTTAAACACATAACAAGGCAAATGAAAGTGAATAGTGAAAATAATTTTCTAAATTATTCTAATTTTCTCTAAATTTTCTGAAATATTTAGGGGATTGCAAGGCATGCACTTCAGGATTGTGATTACAGTCAGTAGTGAGACTCCATGATACATAATTCTGTTTTATCCATTCAGACCTAGGAAAGAGTTGTGTCAATGTTAGCAGTCTTGCTCTGAAACTGTTTTATTGGAAACAGTTAAATTGCACAATGTTCATGCTGTACTAATGAAAAAATTACAATGTAATTAATGCTCTTAACTCTGTTTCTGCACAGAGATGATCCAGTCATAGAAAGTATTGTATCATAAATGATGCAATGTTCTTTCTTGTGTGCACCATCAATCTCTTGGAAATAATTACAATTCTGAAAATAATAGGCTCTAGGCTCTTCTGGAAAACTGTCTTCAGGCAGTTGCTCTATCTTTTGTCAGTTCTGTAGCTGATTTCCTGTATTTTTCCTTCACATTCAAGCTCAGTTTAGATGCAAAGCAACCCTTTTAATTTGCATAGGAGTAAGATTACAAAGGCTTGAACAGGATTTTGATTTTTTTTTTAACTGCTGCATATAAATTCTATAGGGATTTGTGGCTTTAGGATTTTAACACATTTTGATAGATGCTGTCATATGAAAAAAGAGTTTCAGATAACAAGACTATTACTAGCATCAGTTTGGTTGTTTATTTGATTTATCTTTCAAGTGGTTCACGTCAAATAAGTTCTGCTTCAACCAATCATATCTACTACTGAACTGAGAAATAAATTTTGAAAGATATTATGAAGCCAAAATGGAAGATGCCAAGATGTTAATGGTATATTCTTATCTTACACTGAAGTGCTTAGAGAGTTTCAGTAAAAGAGAGAATTTCATTTTTCCCAAATAACTGGTGTATGAAGATCTGAAACTAGTGACAGATGAAAAATAGAAGACAAATTAAAGAAATGATAACCCAAAATAGCATGTAATAGGCATTATTAGGTAAAAATCAATAAGCTAACTTCAATCATTGCAAAACAGATAAGCTACTGAAAGCCTTGGGAAAAAATTAGTAACTTGTTTTTACCACCATTTTAATGGAGATAGAAAATAATGCTCTAGCACTGCTTAAGAGCAACTTGCTATTTAGACCTACCACGCAGATCTGTCTTTTGTAATCCATATGAAGGAACAAGAAAACTAACTAAATAAAATAAAAGGTCAACAGATATTTATTTTCAGTTCAGAGAATATAAGATAACCTTATTCCAAAAGCATGATAAATCAGAGAACTCAGAGCTTAGGTTGATTATGTCAGAAGTCACCCAGATTTCTTTGACTGTAGAAAGCCTTACCAACTACAGTTTGTTACAACTTATAATGAACTCCTAGACAGTATTAAGCCTTTGTGTCCATATCACATCAAAATTCAGTGCCTGCAGGCAGCTCCGAGTGGATGCTGGCATAGCAGCTCAGCCTGAAAGAGGGTTGAGTCAGAGAGAAGGGGGCCCTGGTGACACATCCAACAAGATAGAGATTTACTGATAGCTGAAACATCACTCATGCAGGAACATCCTGTCCAGGCACCTTCTGATCTTTCAGGCTTTTTAGAATTAGGTCATGAGAAGCTCTCTACTATTTTCAGACCTCCATGCCTAAAATTCCACTGTCATGATGTTTCAAATTGCAGCACATAATTCTTTTATCTAAATAGCCTATTGTTAAGTGAAGTTGTGAGATGTGGCCCAGTGCTTTTAGAAACCAGGTTTTATGTTAGATTACTCTTACACAAACTTTTTAATGTTTGTCTGTACATTAACTATTGTGGTGAATGGCCTGAAGCCACTAACAAGAAAGGGCATGTCTGTACCCTCAGAGAGAGTGCGTGAAGGGGCTGCTGGATAAGTGATTCAGAAGTCATTAATAGAGCACTGTTCAGAGCTGCAGACTGCACCTAATTAAGAACATGCCTGAAAACAGGGCATTGTTTAGGTTTTTGAGAAAACAGAATCTCCTAAAGGGATTCTTTTAGGCCACAAAGGCAATCCAGAGCCCAATCTTTCAGTCGTTGTGTTAATTAAAAAAACCCCAAACAACTACTATTGATATAAATCTTGGCTGTTTAAAAAAACAAATAATCCAAAACTGAACTTCTGGTAGTTTTGTCCTGCACATTTCCCAAAAGACTCCTCAGGTATTAGCGGGTCTTCAGCTGGGATGGATTATCTTGGAGGCATGTATTTTTGGGTCAGGATTTTCTTTGCTTTCTGGGAAATGAGAAAGATACTACTATACTTTTGTAGATAAAAAGTGGTGAAATGGTGATAATTCTTGCCACCTGCGAGGGAAGGAGTTGCAGAGGTGAAGCTTGAACAAAGAGGCTCTGTTTCTTTGCAGCAAACTTAGATGAGAATGGAAAACATTGCTGATTTGTTAGGAGAGAGAATTAGAGCCAGCCAAACCCTGATTTAATATCGCTGGGCTTTGGAATGCTTTGGTCTGAATATTTGCTCTCAGCATCTTCCTTGTAACCACCTTCATAATTTCTCCCTCATTATATTTTGTTTTGAAAATAATAAAACTTGCAAGTGGCAATAGTATTTTCACACTGATATGAGAAACATCTGCTTTGAAATATCTGAAATCCCTGATGAGAATCCCACACGCCAACAAGCCTATGAAAAGCATGAGGAAATTGCTAAGCCTAGTGACATTTTGCCTGAATGGCTGATCTCTGCATAAACCCATGCAAATGTAGCATCACAGCTGGCCCCAAATCCTTCTAACAAAACTATGAAAGGATCAATTAAATGAAAATCATGCCCAGTTTCCTATCCAGACTGAGCAGCTCTAAGACTACTACTCTCAACATTCACGCTTTGACTAATAATGAACACTGCCTGTATGCAAAAATTAGATTGAATGAAGTGACACATTTTATTTCTTTATAGCTATGAATTACCTAACATAATCCTGCAAGTTGAAAAATCTTACAGATATAGGAATAGTTACAGCAATATCAGTTCAAATAAGAAGTAACTACCCTAAACTTAAGTCCTTTCTTTAATTTCCCACAAGACTGTTTGCAGTTTATAGTTTTTTATTCCTTCAGAGGCATCCCTCTCCTCTTGACTTTGGCAGAAAATTCAAAATATTATCTGGATGCAATCAATGCCTCCAATTCTTCCCACTCTACACAGGTTTTATACAGAATGGCAATGGGGAGAATCAAAATTGTAGGCAAAAATAGAATTGCAGAATCACAAAGAGGTTTGGGTTGGAAAGGGACATTTAAAGGTCATTCAGTCCAGCCCTCCTGCAACAGCAGAAATATCTTCAACTAGACCAGGCTGCTCAGAGCTATATCACATGTGACCTTGAATATTTCCAGTGAAATACACACAAGGAAAGTGATTTTTACCTTTTCTTCACAGACCTTCTATCAAAGCGTGTCAGAATGATTTCCTTCTGTGCCATGTCCAGTCTTTGGGAAAATTAATAGTAGGGAGAATTATAAATGCTGTAAGAAATTTTATTATCAAAATTGCATGCTAGAGAGTTGCATAATGCATTTATACAAATATTCTGAGGACAGGTTGTCAGCAAGCCTACCCCATTCATCAGAGCACACAGAATACTGTGAATATTTCTACACACAGATGTACATATGTGCACATTCAGATTGTGTCTGTTCAGAGTGTTACATTAAGCTACATTTTAACAGCATGTGCATCTCTCCTGTTCTTTTCACCTTATCCTTAGGGTTTAGATGTTTCACCAGCTTTCTGGTTTTACTTGGCTCCAAATCATCAAACTGTTCAGTACTCCTGAAATTAAAACTTGTATTTCACACCTTCCTTTCTGCCTTGGCAGGACTAATGGAGTCTGTAAATCAGAATCTGTATTGGAGACTGATTACAACTGAAGTTATTAAATCAAGATCATGACTTTATGACACCAATAATGGTTTATAGCTGAGTTATAGTTCATTATTATTGTTCCTGTTAGTAAAGCATTTTGAAGAAAAGAAGCATTAGATCAATGGGTATTTGCCTGAATACAGAGAAAATAAAAACTAATTTAAAAATCATATGTAGCCATATATAAAAGTATATTGAATAAATACACATGCTTTCAAGACATCTGTGGTTTTGTGATTTCTTTGGCAGGGTTTGATATTATCCCTTTTTATTTTAATAAATTCCACTTTGCATAATAAAATACTTCAAACATAATCATCTTTTTGTGCATTTCCAATTAGATAAATAAAGTCAGTGATGAAATATTTCTCTGAAGAGCATAAAATCTATTCTGTAGGTGCTTGGTAACACCAAAGTAGTGTAACTTACGTTGCATGTTAAATTGCATGAAAGCACATCAAATTGCATGTCATAAGGCAAATTTGGAGTCGATTGGTGTCTGTTTGATGACTCCATTTGATTGGAGTAGATAATCAGTTAACACTAAGAGCATTAAAAATTATTGATCTACTTTATTCTAATAAGGCATGACCAAATACACATAGTTTAAAATCCAAAATTGCCTGCTTGATTTGTCTTTACATTTCTAAATAATGCAGGGCTGATGAGGGATAAATACAGCTCATCTGACTAGAAATCCTAATTAGAAATCTGTGCTGGTTACACCTGGCTGAGCAGACTCAGAAAGTTTTTTTTCTGTGAGACTTTCTCTGTGAATTGATGGAACCAATTGAAGGCTGGTTTGGTTATTGACAGCCTGAAGAACCAATTGGAGAAAGTTAGTTTGCTCCGTGAACACACATTTTGAAGGAGGTAACCCAGAAAAGAGCTCTCTTTCTTTTCTGGCAGCAGTGCAGGTAACACCGGCCTGGCCTGGCTGCACTGCAGGCCTGGCAGGGGGCAGGGCAGGGCCCCTGTCTGGGGAGCTGGCATGGCCCAGCAGGGAGGAGAGGTGGCCATGGGCAGGGCTGGCCCCCTGTCTGGGGAGCTGGCATGGCCCGGCAGGGAGAAGGGGTGGCCATGCACAGTGAGTGCTGTGAGTCCCAGGGAGGCTGAGTGAGGTCCCAGCTGTTCCCCCTCCTCCCCCTTTCCAGCACCGCCTGAGTGTTCCGTGTTCCGAGATCCCGGCACAGCTTCAGCACTGCAGCCTTGCATTCCCCGTGTGAAACTTTAAGCTTTAGTGCTCGGATAAGACTTAGAGACCTCCAATCTTCCTTTGAATGAAAGGGAAAAAACAGAAAAGATACAAAGTCAGTGAAGGAAGAGTTTAGTTTCTTTAGATGGAAGGAGAATGAGAAGATGCTATGAAGGTTAGCTGAAAATCCTTTTGTAAGCTGTAAGGATAAACTGAAAATTCCTATAAACCATGGAGAAAGACATAGGGGGGTTGGAGTGTTCCATTTGATAGATTGTTGACCAAAAGCACCTGTGTTAAAGATCCTTCGCCCCGAGGAGAAAAGGGGATCTCTGTTTCTGGAGATGAAGCGTATATAGAGAGAAAGAGAGATGAAGAGAATTTTTGTTTTGGAACAGTTAATTCTTAAAAGTAAATGCCTCATGACTTTATCATGGCCCATAAGCCCAGCTTTAGGAAAGCTGCGAAGATGGGAGGAGCGTCATGATTTGCAAGTTTTTTTTTTTCTTGGGCGGATGCGAATCGTGAAAGTGAAGCCACTAGAGAACTGTTTTTTCTCTCCTTGTGGAAAAGTCCCTATGGCCTGACAAAAAGAAACTTCTCTCTCTAAAGTGAATTGAAAAGGACTATTTCAGTTAAGAACTGACTGAAGTAGTTTTTTTTGTATGTTTGTTTAGTTTTTTTTGTATGTTTGTTTAGTTGTTATGAAGGTTGGGAGAGGGGAGGAGGGAGTGGTCTGAAGATCTTATTCTGAGTTTGTTTTTTTTTGTTTCTTTGTGTAGTTAATAAATTTCTTTTTATACCCTTTTAAGTTTTAGGTCTGCCTTGCTTTTGCTCCTGGTTGTGTCTCACAACAAAAAAATGAGTATATTTAAATTGGCAAATCAAAACTATAACATTATTTTGTACGTTAGCCAGGAAATTCAAATTAAACCAAGACAAAATCCCAGGTCTATGTTTCTCTCTGTTTCCTAATTTCCCAAATAATTCTCAATTGCATTCAAACTTTCACTCTTTATCTTTAATACCTTCACAGAATTTTCCTGCATTTCTTCTAGGAATTGTTCTCTCTCCTCACAATAAGTACATGCCACTGGAAAAGTCAAACCATTACTCTCAAGGGTGAATCTTGGGTCAAAGACAATTTTTTTTGTAAATGAATGAATGTAGAAATTTTCATCTTATCTCCAGGTGATGCCCCATTCTTTTCAACTATAGTGACTCCAATACAATGTGAAGACATAGGTAGACCTTGCCTTCCTATGAAACTCCAGCAGAGTCACTCAAATGAGAAGGGCTTGTTATTTAAGGTAAAAAAAAAAAGATAAATCCATCCTAAAATGATCTAAAATGAGGCTTCTTATTTTTCAGAGCGTCTTCTCTTAATGGCAAAAATGTATAAGAGGTGGTAAAATTAAGTGGTATATCTTTTACTGTCACATGTTCTAGGCTACTGTGTTTCCTATGAATGGCAACGCTCATTTTGCAACATCTGGTGTATTACTTTTGGGGGAAAAAAAAAGATTGATATAATAATAATTTTTAAAAATATTATATAGGACATGCCATTGCAAAAATTCAATATTTAACTTCAGAAAAGATTACCTCAGTTTAGCATAAATGATTATGTTTCCAAAAAATCAATAAGGCTGAATTAGTCATTAGATTGAAAGACGCACACAGCTATGATGCTGGATTGAAATGTAACTGTGTTACGTCATTCATTTTACCTCTTTGTGAAAATAAAAGGCATCATAAATCAAATGCCATGTCTCAGTGAATTCATTTTTACTGATATCAGAATGGGAAAAGATGGAAGCACTAAAGTGCAATAGAATGATTTCCAGAAGGCTGATATAGATTCATTTTGTCACTGCTTCCTTTAGTTCCTGCCTTTATGTGTCCTTTAGCCTGTGAAGCTGTGCTTCACAGCAAGCCTCATCTGCTCAGGTTAACAGAAATCAGGAGAATACAGTCACCCCTTCTTCATTTCTCTGCTGGCACTCTGGTTTCAGATGCAGCATAAAGAGAAATTGGAATGTCTTCCATTTGTGATCTTTCTTCCTGGAGAAATGAATGTCTAGGAAAATTTAAACTCCATTCTTGTAATCAGTGCTGGGGTTTTGGTTTTCTCTTTTCATTTCTGTTACCAGACTGTGGCTGGTGACGCACCAGACCTTGACATCTTTTTTGAGCAGGATTAAAGCCAGGCAGAGCGTTCTTCTGCGCCGCTGCCCCCCTGATCCCATCCCTAAGCTCTCGTGCAAACAGATAAAAAAGCATGGCTCTTTGCAGTGACCTCGTGGGAGTCTGCCCCGGGAGACCATGCCTGGGAAGGGGACTCTGAGTCATGATAGTCACAGGGAAACACTGAGGGGTTATTGACTCTGTGGCTGAGTCCTCTCCCACGTCTTGAGAGGGTCTCTGGCAAGTCCTGACCCACCTCAGCTCCCCATCGAGGTCAGCTGGGACAATGTACCTGCCACCACACTCAGCTAAACACCTTCATGGAGAACAGCTCACAGGCTCCTTTAGATAGGTGACAGCTCTCTGATAAAAGGCAAAAATATTGGGAAACATTTCTACATCTCATCTGGTTTAGATAGTATTTTATTATATGATAAATGAGCTTATAGAGACAGACATTAATCATTTTAATGCTTGAAGGTGCAGGTAGATTTATAGCAGTTTTCTCAACTGCTCTAATAAATTGTACTGATTCTACAAAATGGCAAATCTGCTTCAGCACTTGGGAAATATCAGTAAGGGTTTGCCTGCTTTTTGGTACGTAAACCACTCCAAGCACAAGGGATATTGTGAGGAAATAGAAAATGCTTATGGAAGCATGACAGATACACAAGTAACTCCTTGAGTGGATAAAAGAGAGTGATGAAAGAAGATATACACTTGTTTTGCAACAATGCACAGTCTATCAGTGTCAGATTGGATTCTCTTGTTGATATTCCCCATGAATTTTTTTATTCTTCATTTTGAATAACAGTATTGAATGGCGTTAATGTGCATTTCATTTTCTACTAAATTGCTATTTAATCCTTTTGTTGTTGTTGTTAAATGCCCACAGATTTCTGCAGGGGTTCTTGGTCCACTGTATACATACCATGGTTCTCATAAACATAGTTGCTCAATTATAGTTTTGTACACCTAACAATGAATGCACAAGAAAAAAAATCTGATGGTGAATTCATAACATCAGAAAGCAGACAATATAATGTCTTCTTTTTTACAATCTACCTCCAACAAATTTTAATAAGGAAATTAATTTTTATCTTGTGTTTAGCACAACATTCTCCCAGTAAAACTTATGAGTTGGTAGGGAGCATTACTTCTATGTATAATCCATATCTTTGCCTTACAAGAAGTCAATATATTATTTATTTACTATGACATAGAGAAAAGTAAGAGACATGTCAGTTTTAAAACATTACAGAAAAAAACCCGCAGGCAGCAAACTTTCACTGGTTCCAAAGGCAAGGACTGGCATGGAAATTAAATTTCTTCTTCCTAGCTTTCTTTTTCAACTACAAGGAAAAGAATTAATTATGTTGACATTTTAGTTGCTTCTCTTAAAAAAAAAGTTAAGAAATATAAACAAGCAATTAGCTAAAAAATTCTTCAGCTTGTTTTCTCTTATACATAACACCACTACCTATATAAATCACTATTTGTGATTATTTATTATTATCATATCACTATTTGTGCTGTTGTGGCGCTCAAGTCCCAAGATATATATATATATATGCTAAATGTAATAGAATACTTCTCAAATTTTCTTTGAGATGAATAGGAGAGGGAGAGGTAAAAAGTTATCTAATTTTCAGTGGTAGGACATAAGTTTGCATCAAATTCATTTTGTGAGCTGGAATTTCATTATTCCTTTTTACTGCTTAGGGCCACTGAAAAGAATTAAGTTGTATACATAGATTTAAATAGGTTGGATTCACTCTGCTTAAAAATTAACAACTAAAGTTCTGAAACTTTCCATTTATGGTTTGTAAAATTTCTCCACTCTATGCATCTAGAGAAAAAAAAAATAAAAGCAATGAACTAAGTGTTTAAAGCTAAGAGTGAATTTTGTAATATGGTAAGAACATAGAAATGGTTAAAGACTTAAAAAAAAAACCTGAGGAGGGAGCACAGAAGGAAAAAAAATACACTTCTGAATACAGAATTCATTTTATCTAGATTAATATACCTTAATTTAGAGCACCCTTTACAGAGTAAATTATTTCAGACACTGAAGTATCTATGGGGTAAGGCTGGTATGCACTGAGTGACAGAAGAGCCAAATCCTGATGGAACTCTGAGCAACTTCCCTTTCCCTGGATGTCACATTGTTACCAATACCTGACCATTTCAAAGGGAAAGAAAAAAACTCATTATCTTTTCTGTCACTCTGCAAGCTCCTAGTGACTTGACAAGTTAGAAGTAAAACATAATCTATTTCTATTTAACCCCCATTTATGAATTAAAATGATCATGGTTTTGCTGTTACAATGATAAAAAATATCATACTCTACTGAATTGGATGTAGAGGATTACTGCTTAGATAGTTCTGCACAAAATTATTTTTATTGTATTTCACTGAAACAATTCTCTTGCCAAATGATCATTACTCACGATTCCAGACCAAAAAGCATTTCCAGATAAAATGGATTCAATCATGTTGTCAGGAGGGAAAAATCTTAGGCGCCAGATTAGTGTGTGCACAATGTTTGGCTTAGAACCTGCTATAATCCTTTATGATCTGAGCTAATAGATTAGTTCTATAGCAAAGAGCTTGGCTTACACTTCCAGCAAGGCATAAAGAAAAACCTAATGCCAACTCAACATGAATACACATCCCTTGAAAAGAACCACCCTGCTCTAACACTCTTGTGTAAGTTTCAAATAGGTTGAATTCGAAGAAAAATCTTCATTCTAAACTCTTGGCTTTTAGCCAAGGTCCTTATAACAAAATTTAGGAATCTCTACAACTGGACCCAAAGGGACTGACTGTGTTGAAAGAGGTGTCTGGAACTGGATGTCAAGTGGGTTATGCATGTGTATCCACACAAATCTAAGTACGACTGAGCATGTTTTAAAACTAAAAAAAGATAGCTTTGGAAGATTTTGTCATGGCTTAACCCCAGCCAGCAACTACAGACCATGCAGCTCACTCCTCCTCCAGTGGGGTCAGGGAAAGA
This sequence comes from Buphagus erythrorhynchus, assembly GCA_013400855.1. Classification (NCBI taxonomy): domain Eukaryota; kingdom Metazoa; phylum Chordata; class Aves; order Passeriformes; family Sturnidae; genus Buphagus; species Buphagus erythrorhynchus. The sequence continues at coordinate 51,192 of VZTT01042096.1, read as the reverse complement.
ATCAGAGGGTAAAAGCTGGAAAAATATTCAAGGATTGAGACAATGCAGCTTAATAGGAAAAGCAAAAGTCACACATGCAAAGCGAAACAAGAAATTACTTGGCTGCTTCCTGTAGGCAGGCAGGTATTCAGAAACCTGCAGGAAAAGAAAATTAATTGTACTCCAACCAAAACCAGAACTGATGCTTGGCTTTGTCAACAGTATTTATTGTTGCTAAGTGTTTCCTTTATCATGTTTATAATTTCCTTGTCCTTCATCTCCTGGCCTTTGAAGACAGAGGTGGGGACACCAGCTTTGGTATCTGCACTCGGAAAAGGTCTCTGACAAGTCTTAACACCATCATTTTAGATATTTTAGTGAGAGGGGACCTGGCAACAAAATATTATTGACATTATAAGAAATGATAGTAATTACTGAAGTGCTCAAATATCTTCAAGAAAAGAGTCAGAAAATTTAAATCTGAAAGAGAAATAGCTCTCTTGTGGAGAAAATGCCATTCAATTTTCCATAAAGCAGTAAGTTGTCAGAAGCCCTCTGAAAATCCTCCTTTCTACCTGTAACACCAATGGTATAATTGCCAGATTTTCAAACATTGATTGAAAGGTGAAGGAGAAAAACATCCCTCCTGGAACATAGTACCACAAGAGGAAGGACAGAGATTAAGTGCAGTGCAGTTGGAACAAACTTGCGTTCTATGTCAGCTGTCAGGATCCATGCACAGAAAAGGGATCATCTGCTTTTGGCATGGCATCTGTCTGTACTAGACCTTTGACACGAGATTCTGGAGACTCAAACACTTCTGGACATTGTCAGGTGGACAAGGAACAGCAAGGAAGAAGAACAATGTTCCAACAAATGTGAGAAATGTAAGCTAAAGCATTTCCCTTCCCATAGATGGGACAAGGCAAGGACAAAATTTGACAGACTTCTTTTTTTTTTTTTTTTTGTCTTCACTAATTCATATTTTAGTCCATACTTTCAAATATTTCAGTTATAAATTATATACTGGATGTTACTGTGAGGGTATGTATCTCCCTCAAAAAGTTTCCACTCTGGTTTAATCCAAGATAATTAATTTATTTACTGTGGAAGCCAGAAGTTTATTTAAATTTTACCATTTGGGGTTTCCTGGATGTATTTCAATTCATTTCCAGATTTAATCTTCAGACTAGAAAAGTCAAATTTTCAAAATAACATTTATTATGTAAAGTAGAACAAAAATAAGATGTGATCTTCCATATTTACATATGAAATTAGGAAAATCATATGTATGATTTACCTATGAGTTAGGTAAAAGATGGTAGTTAGATGGCTCTTCAGATACTGCCATTGGTTTGGTTTAAAAGAAAAATCATCACAGTATTTCAGTATTTAAAATGGCTGCAAAGAGGATGGAACCTCTCTCCTCATGAAGATCCACATGGAAGAGTCAAGGAGCAACACGTAAAGTTGCACCAGGAGTGGTTTCACCTTGACATAAGAAATAATTTTTTTACGGTGAGTAAAACTGTTCACTGGAACAACTTCCCCAGAGATGTGGTATAATCATTGCTGAGGTTTGCCAGATGCAATGGGATGCAGTGCTGGATGATCTTCCATAGACCCCCGTTCCTGGTCAAATTTGGACCAGATCTCTTTCAACCTGTGCTGTTCTGTGATTGTATAATCATAACTTATACCTGATTCACCTGATGTAACTAGTACAGGCTATGCTAGAAGACTTTCCGACATATCAAATCAAAAGAAAAGTCATAGTTGACAAGTTTTAGATCTTTTATAGGTAACAGAAAACAGAAAATCTGAAAATTCCTGGAGTAAGTGGGATTTACACCTGCACTGCCAGAATTGCAAAACCACCAGAGAGCAAAAAGAGGGTAAGACCCTTTACTCTTGCAAACCTACAGCTTGAGGACTTAAAATCACCCATTAGCAGAACACCCTTGGGTCATTTTTTGTTAGGTAAAAGTTTCATCCCACAAAGTATGGACTCTGTTTTGACACAATACGAGTGCTTCAGGGGGGAACAGTGGAGATCTGAGTTGTTGGTTAAGCAAATTGTTGGGAAATTGCAAATTCTCAGAAAAAATTTAGTGTTGGCCTACATATACAAAAATGAACTCTGAATATGAAAACCAGGAAAATAGACCAAACAGATTTAGTGGATGCAGGTGTTGAAGTGCTGATTCCAGCTGGCTCCAAGGAGCCCAGAGCAGGCGCTGAGGGGAGCTGGTGCTGTCTCTGCAGATGATCCCCTCAAGTACTTCAATATTTGTAATTTTTCTTTCTCAATACCCAAATCAGTAATTAAATTTATAGGCAAGGAATTAAGTTAAATTTCCCAAGTTGAGTCTGTTTTGACCCCAACAGTAAATAAAGAGTAATTTTGTTTAAAGATAAGTTTTTTGAATTATGTTAGCATGAAAAATAGAGTAGATCTGAAATTCATTTTTGCCTTTAATGGGAACTTCTCCTTAAATATGAGCAGTCTAAGACTGTCAAGTTCATTATTAATATCTTGCATTTTTGTAGAGCTTTTCATCCTGAAATATCCCAAAATATTTTATAAAGTACAGCATTCTGGTCATCCAGCTTTCTGCCATTTACAGCATCCCCGGCAAAAAAGGATAAAGAATAACTTTGGCAATGGAAATGACAAGCATATTTCACTTAATATAATTTTTCAACTTGTTTTGGAATAAAAAGCCCCACATTGTCTGCCTTCCAGGAATAAGAATTCATCACTGGAAAATTACCCCTAATATATTGCAAAAAAGAGCATTTTTGTGGGGTCCATCTAGAACTGGTAGCAGTAGCTATTTAGCCTGTGCTTCAAGATTTTTCTGCCACGAGGAAGGAGCTTGTGTGGCAGCTTAGGCTTGGACATTGGGTAAAGAAAATCTCTGCCAGAGGCTGTGATGGTGAGAAAGGACCGGGGAGTCTGAGGAGTTCAAATAAGTTCTGCACCAGTGAGAAGCAGCCTCAGATGGGCCATGTGTGCTGTGAGCATTGGCCAGAGAAGAACAGATTTCCATGTGAATAGCTGGGATATTTTCCCATGTAAACAAGACATTAGATTTATTTTTGCCCTGCAATAGATGAACACATAGATTTCTAATAGCTTTCTAAACAAATAGTTATGTGAACATACAGATTTTCTAACCTTCGACAGAATGCTTTCTTCATCCTCAAAGCAGCAGCAAGCCTCTTTTCCCCCTTTTTTAACTTCAGGCCAATAGAAGAAAAAGAACAAGATTTGCTTCTTCTGGGAGAAACCTTGTTCAGGCTAACATATTCAGGATTAGATCTACCTTTCTGAGGAAATATCAGTATTTGCATCTTTGATCTCCATTCAGAAGTGTATGACAGTTTCTAGCCACACTGTCATGCAAGGCAGAGCTTTTCATGGTAGCAGGTTAATATAAATAAATACATAAAATTGATTTTCTTTTACTGAAACCGCATATGGTAGAAAATGTTTCAAATTTTGCACTCTTTCCTTCAGCATTTTGGGAATGCTTATGACTCTTATATATATAACATAAAGAGAAAAATCATATTTAACAAATTTCTAGTATGTCAGAATGAAGATTCAACAGTTAACTCTTAACTAGGGAGTTAAAAACATTATAGTATATAAATTTCTTTTTCAGATTGGTGTTAAAAAGATCTGCTTTTCTGTCTTGTTTAGCCTGTGTCAAACAAAACAAAATATTCTGCTTCTTCTTCACATTCTTGACAAGTAAAGACCTAAGAGTAAAACTTTTAGGCAATAGCAAATGCAAATTTCAACCTTTGCCTATAGAAAATGAAATAAAAGAGAGGATTTTAGACAGCACATATTTTTCCTTTTGGCACTCCTTGTCTATTTAAAAGTAGCAAAAAATGCAAAACCATTGCATGAATAATTCATACCAAAGCAGATTTTTTGTTCTTTTCATGCTCTGAATTCAAGCATAAATACCCTTATATGTGTCTGTATACACCAGTTAAGCATTTGCTTTCTTCCAGAATCTTCCCTGTATACTTAAAATTTCAAAATCTAATGGTTAAAAGCAGAGCGATGTACACTTATAAGCTAAAGGGTAATATGTGAATGTGAATATGTAAAATGGGAATAATAGAGAAGATATTTGGGAGAATAAAGGAAAAAACTTGTTCCTATTCTCTGCTTTGAACATGCAAGTGCAGTGGGATCTCCGAGTCATAACCACATGTAATTATTATCTCTTTCTCCTCTACAGCAGTACATCCCCAGTTTTCAGGATATTTCTAAAAAAGTTATTTTTTAGTAAACTTATTATCATGAGCTGGGAAATGGCAGGAAAGGAATTCTTCCCACCCCTGTTTCATTTTCCCACAGCATTTGCTACAGATGACTGATAAAGTTTGCTGATTTAGCCTACATTATTTTTCTCACATCTGCTGCTGATCTATCCTGATATTGGAATAAATTATTAGCTTGTACATGGTACTGTAATCATTCCAAGCAGTTAATGCATTCCATCTACTGTTTTCAAATTATTTGTTTCTGTTATCTGTTGATGTACAATTGTAGGAGGTAGGAAAGTTCTTTGTCAAATACAACAGTCAATATTTTCGTCTTTGATAATGTAATAGAGTGGGGGAATAATGACTTTTGATGAAGGAGTAGTAACATTCTTTCAGCCCTGTTGGCATCCATATAAACCCATCTTTTTTTTTTTTTTAAGTAGTCCAGGTGTTTTCACTGTTTCAGAGTATTCTGCTTGATTGATTAATTGTAATTTTCACCACACAAACACAGCAGACCACAGCTACCATACTTCTATACACCTTTCTAGCCCCTTGGCTGGCTTTCTCTGCTCACTCTACCAAAGCATCCTCACTCCACAGGAGCTGATGTTATTTCCCCTGCTGTTAATTTTTAGTGGTTACACAGTGACAGATTTTACAATCTCACTGCAAACACAAATGGACTCAGAAGCTCCTTATAGGTACAACAATGGTCAGTTGTTATGCCCAGTATTTGTTTACACCAAGTTTCCTAGTTTTCTTCTGAATCTCTTTTTTCTCTCTCCTGAGTTGGCCAGTGCTCTACATCAAAATGAGAACAGAGGACACAAATGACTAGCTCAACATGAGACAGCAGTGTTCACTCACAGCACAGAAAACCACCTGTGTCCTGGGCTGCATGGAAAGAAACGTGACCAGAGGTCAAGGGAGGTGATTCTGCTCCTCCACTCTGCTCTTGTCAGACCCCTCCTGGAACTGGGTACAGCTCAGGTGCTTCCAACAAAAGAAGGACATGGAACTGCTGGAGCAAGTCCAGAGAAGGGCCACAAAGTTGATAGGATGACTAAAGCCCTTCCCCCATGAAGACAGGCTGAGAAAGTTTGGGCTGTTCAGCCAGGAGAAGAGAAGGTTGCCTGAATACCTCACAGCAGCCTTCCAGTACCTGAAGGGGGCCTACAGGAAAGCTGGAGAGGGACTCTCCATTAGGAGCTGTAGTGATAGGGCAAGGAGTAATGGGTTTGAACTGAAAGAGGGGAACTTTATATACATGAAACAAACTCTTTAGTGTAGTGATGGGGAGACATGGCAACAGGCTGCCCAGAGAAGTTGTGAATATCCCATTCCTGGCAGTGTTCAAGGCCAGGTTGTGTGGGGCATTGAACAGCCTGGTCTGGTGGAAGGTGTCCCTGTCCATTAAGAGATTTGAAGGTTCCTTCCAACTCAAACCCTTCTATGATTCTAAACAAAGAAAAATGATTCTCAAAAAATACATTTAATATGTAACAGCTTGCATCATTTCAAGGATGCCACTGACAAGACAGTGGAAAAGTCTGTGTAAGTACACAGAACTAACTCACCAGAGACGGTGAAGAAATAAGCCATTAAAGTTTTTTCAAAGGTTTACAGATAGCAGTATGTGAGAGGGGTAATTGGAGCAGCTAAAGTTAGAGTTTAGTTACATTTGTCTTCCAAATTCCATTAAATTCAATTAAAACAAGATAAGACCAGAGGGTGTTAGCAACAATTGACCCATCTCAAAATTTATTTTGCAAAGTAATTTAGCTTGGAAGGAGCTCAGAAAAAAAAAGCCAGCTCAAATGTTCAAAGTCTGCCAAAATCACAAATCTCTTACAGGGGAGAGTGATTGCCAGCCTTAAAAATAAGTGTTTTCATTCACCAGTAATGATACAAAAGCTACAGAAGGGAAAATAGTCCACAAATCCATAGCTATTTCTGCAATGTATTTAAAAATGCTTTTAGGTTCTTTGACACTAAAAGTAAAATCTGGCAGTTGTTTTAGATTTTTACTTTTCACTCTTTCTGAAAGACAATATTGAGCTTTCTAGGGTTTTTTTTTAATGTACTTCAAGGTCTCTACTCACCTGAAATGTTAAATTAGAAAATCTCTCATATCATCACTAGTGTAATAGCAGTTGGATATATAAAAAAATAACTTTTGGTGCAATTTATCATATAGCTAAATTAAAGAAGGTTGCAAAAAAGAACAGGTGGTGTACCTTATATTATCCTCAATTTACAAGATGGCATATAAACTCTTACAGCACAGCAGCTGTTTACTGTTATGTTTTTCTTTTAGTAATCAGTTTACATACCAGAGTTTTGCTCACATCAGCTTCAGTTAATATCTTCTAAATAGCTCAGCAGGTCAGATTTCAATCTTTTGTGATAATTCCATTAGATCATCATCCTTGCATTATTTCCTCTCTTCTTTTTGCTACTGACATATTTTGTTTATCCTACCAATCAATGCCCTTTTCAAGAGCCGTCCCTTCCACATGACTAAGCTTTTCCAGTTTTCAAATGTTCTCACTGATTTATTCCTTAAGTTCCTACATTTATTTTCTGAAACATCCTACAAAACTCACCTTCGTACTAAGGATAATTAAACTGTTTGTCTCCTGTGAATTACAACTCAGACAAACTATATTGTTCTCTTATCTTTCACTCTTCAGACATTTCTTTCAGCTTGATACTGATGTTTGTATTGGGTTTGCACAGCAAGGTTTTGGTAGTGGGGAGGCTACATGGGTGGCTTTTGTGAGAAGCTGCCAGAAGGCTCCATGTGCAATGGAGCCAATGTCAGCTGGTTCCAAGCTGGACCCACTGCTGTCCAAGCACTGCCATCAGTGATGGCAGTAGGGCCTGGGGGATAACACAGTTAAGAAGAGGGGAATCTACTGCACAACACAACTGTGGATGGAGAGAGAAGTGAGGAAATGTGAGAGAAACAGCTCTGCAGGTGAGAAGTGTCAGGGGAGAAGGAGGGGCAGGAGGTGCTCCAGGTGCTGGAGCAGAGATTCCCCTGCAGCCCCTGGTGCAGACCATGGAGAGGCAGCTGTGCCCTTGCAGTCCATGGATATCCACAGTGGAGCAGAGATCCACCTGCAGCCCAGGGAGGAGACCCATGCCAGAGCAGGTGGATGCCCAGAGGGAAGGAGGCTGTGATCCCATGGGTAGCCAGCATTGAAACAGACTCCTGGCAGGACCTGTTGGACCCACGGAGAGAGGAACCCACAATGGAGCAGGGCTGCTCACTGGACCTCTGGACCTGTGGAGGACCCATGCTGGAGCAGCGTATTCCTGATGTAATGCACACTGTGGGAGGGAGGGACATGCACTGGAGCAGCTCATGGAGGACTGTCTCCAATGGGAGGGGCCCCACACTATAGCAGGGGAAGAGTGTGAGGAGTCCTTCCTCTGGGAAGGAAGGAGGGACAGAGACAATATATGATGAACTGACCACAGCCACCATTCCTTGTTCATCCTGTGCTGCTGGAGACAAGGAGACAGTGAAAACCAGGAGTGAAGTTGAGCCTAGAAAGAGGAGAGGGGTGGGTGAAAGGCGCTTTTGAGATTTATCTTTATTTCTCTTTATCCTACTCTGATTTCATTGGCAATAAATCAAACTAATTTCCCAAAATTCAGTCTGTTTTGTCCATGACAGGAACTGGTGAGGGATCTCTCCCTGCTCTTATCTCAAACCAGGAGCCTTTCATTATATTTTTCCTGTCCAGCTGAAGAAGGGAGTGATAGAACAGCTTTGGTGGTCACCTGACTCCCAGCCCACATCAACGCACTGGACACTTTCCCTTCTGCTTTCTGACATGTCTTCCATGTCAAAAAGCATCTTTTTTTTAGCAGTTAATTGGACTTAAGGTATTTGACATTTTGCTGTAAAATTCTTGTCTGTTATTATCTTTCTATCCTTTGTCTTAAAGCAGAAATGTTTGTACCCTAAATCTCTACTGGTGATTTTTCCTGCAGTAAGCTTGATGACAGTATGTATAGTTGAAATTTATTCCAACACCACCTTCTGTCCTTGCAACTGGATTCAAGCATCTTCTCAGTGAATATCTGCCATCAGTGATCTTTTCTTTGCCCTGATTAAAGAGAAATATTGCATCAGATAAACTCTGTGGGCTGCTTGCCAACATCCTGGGCTCATGCAGTTGTGCACTGTGCTTCCTGTCTGGTTGCAGAAGCTCTGGTCACATGAGGCAAAGGCAGTTCTCTTTATAGAAATCTTCATTTGCAAGTTTAATTATCTCCCTGAGGTAATGCTAGTCCCCTCTGCTTTGCCTGTTGAGATGTTCTCTCACCAGGGTCAGCAGGAAGGACGTTAGATTCATACAAAGATGCAGCTTGAGGGTTTCAGGTGAAGAAACAAAGGATCAAGCCACCCACAGAAAGTCTTAGATCTTCTCTCTTCCCAAAACATATTTGTCCCCAAACATTGGGGTTTTGTTTCTACTTTACTTCATTTTTACAGGGTACTTTGATCTGGTCTGATTTAATGAGACTTCACTCTGTTTTTTCCTGAAGCAGTTCCCACAGTGCAGTTGAAGTTTTCTACACATTTTATTATTTAATACTTTAATTATACCAAAATACACTGTATGGCTGAGGCAAATGATAAATACAGTTTACTTTTCAAGACACCGATAAAAAAATTCTAAGCCTTTTCACACCCTTTGCTTATATGACAAAACACAACACAACATGAATTTAATGAACAGTAAATAAATTTTGTTTAATATTTGACATGGTTCTTTTAAGATCTATTAAAGCCTTTTCATACGACAGGAGACAAGGAAGGAGAGGCTGTTATTTGCAGCTTCTCTTCTTTGATGTAATTCACAGGAGTAACAGTAAAAAGAAGTAAGTTAGCACTGCAAAAGGAGAAAAATGCTGATGGTATGGACAAGAACTCTACTTATTTCAGACTTTGCAGTAGATATTGAAACAGAAAACTGCATCTGTTTTTCTGAAAGATTGCCTGTTTTCACAAATGATTTACCATTGCTAGTGTATTAAATTACATCCCAAAATTGCCCTTCCCTGTCTGTGCACAGAACCTCCCCAGGCAGACAAGCAGCATGCCCAGACTCCAGAGGGAAGAACATAAGAGCACTGGGTGAGTTATGTAGGATTGAGGAGATGCACGGTGTCTCACTGCCCAGCAAAGGACAAATATTTTCTACAGAGTATACTGCAGTAAGACTTTAACAAAACCAAATATATTTACTGACTCTCCCTCAGCACTCTGAAGGAGGATTCATTAAGCCTGAGACAGTTCTCAGCTTTGTGATCTTTTAGGACTGTGCTGCAATGGAGCAATGAGGAAGGATTGCTGGCAACAGCAAGCATTTGAGACAGGAAGGGTCAGGGGATATTCAGTTTTCTGCTCACAGACTCTCCTTACCCATTTCTCAAGCAAAACTCGGGGTCTGAGTTGCTTTCTTGAAACCATAACTGATTTTGGAAGTACTTTATGTGATTTGATTACTCTTGCTCCTTCAGGAACGTTTTCCTTGGATGACATAGAATGGAACAGCTTATTTCAAAGAGAAAAAATAGTCAATTACTAAGCCAGAGCAATACCAATTGAAATTCAGTAAATCTCTCAAATGTTTAATAAGGAATTTTACAGAAGCATTACATCAATTAGAATAAAAATAAAGGAGGGGTGAGGTTTTTTGGTTATTGAATGTGCAGCCACAATAGTCTAGTATTACATTCTGGAACTGTGAGTGGTTTAATTTACAACTGAGCACCCTACTTTCAGTTCCAGCTGCTCAATATTATGACCAAATATTGATATCATGAAATATGAAGAATAATTCAGTTCATTGTATTACTCAAAAGAAGTATTTCTGGCTATCATTAATAAGTATTAAAAAACCACCCCCCAAACTAATGCTAATAGAAATCCCATTAATTTTTTTTATTACAGAGAAGAGAGATCTTATTATTCTTTGCTGTCCTCCTTCTATGTAGCTTTTCGTTTCATGCTTTATAGTGATAAGACATCACTTGTTACAATGATTAACATCAAGATAGTATTAAATATGAGGCATCTCTTATGTCATGTAGGTAGCAGTTTATCCAATAACCCATAAACATTGTTTTGGTTTCCATGGCTACTCAGAGGATGCTAGCATTTTTCTTCAACACCATTAGTTGCTAAGAAGACAAGTCCTTAAAAAACCCAGCAGTTACAAATCCAGATTGCAGGAGTGAAGTCCTGCATTCAGAAATTGCATGTAGTAAATCTTGTTTGATGCAGCATCTGAATCCAGCATGTTTTCTCAGCAGCATTCTTTGGATTAATCAAGATACTAAGATTGAAATAAGAAGCAAAAGTCATAGAATCATTTATTTGTAGAATGGTTTGGGTTGGAAGGGACTTCAGAAATCACCCAGTTCCAGCCTCTCTGCCATGGGCAAGGACACATTACAACTAGAGGTTGCTCAAAGTCCCATCCAGCCTAGCCCTGAACACTTTCAGGCGTGGGGCATCCACAGCTTCTCTGGGCTACTTGTTCCAGCCCCTGACCATCATCAGCATAAAAAATTTCTCCCTAATATCCAATCTAAAACCATCCTCTTTCAGTTTAAAGCCATTCCCCCTTCTATCACTGCATGCTCTTGTGAAAAGTCCCTCTCCAGACTTCTCACTGGCCCCCTTTAGATGTTGGAAGACTGCTATAACTGAACTGTGCTCTGAAATAGAAACCCTTAAGGATCTGTAGCAGATTATATGCAAAAAGATATGCCATTATTTCCAATTTTTCACTTCAATGTATTAAAAATTAAAATCCTGTCTTTTTATTAGAACAAGTGATGCCTAAAATCTAATTTTTAAACTAATTTTGAAGTGAAATAAGAGAATAGCTTTATTTTTTAGACACATGTAATGCAATACAACTTCCCAAACAACTTGCTGAAAAAATTTCATATTGTGTAAAGAAGAAACAATTTCTTCAATGTGCTATAATACAGAGACCTAGTATCTATAATATTTAGTTTTAAAAAGACAAATGAAAATATGGTTATAGACTACACACCTAATGATCAGGAACATAAATGCCATTGTCCAAAACAACAGATCACATTTCTCAGTTGTAAAAAATTTTGGTTACTTACCATGAAAGAAAAATTTTTTTTTTTTTAATGAAATGTGACTATTTTGCCTTCACAAGGAGTTCTAGAAATGCTGAATATCAAGCATCTAATGTAAAATCCTGAGCTGTTTTTGTTCTGGCTGGAGAATTTTTTTAGACTGTGCTTGTCAGTGGGTATCTCTTTATCACCTTTATAAGATAGTTTATTTAAATCTCAGTTCACATTTTCAGTTCATTAGTCAGTTAAAAATGCCAGTAGCCAGCTGATTAAAAAACTGCATGAAAAGATTTGCAAATTTATAGCACAATACTTCATCTTGGACTGAATTTATTTTCAGTTGAAATACATGCATTAGTAATATTCTATTAACTGTAGCTGGGGACTGACTTCTTAAGCTGCCAGTGCAACCTTTGAGCCTACGGTGTTAAAACATCTGGAACTCACTAGACAATTGCAACATTTATGCAGGAGCTGGTCCCCAGCAGACCATGAGCCAAGCAGAAAATGTTCTGGTAACCCTTTGGTATTAATATAGAGGATAGAGGTAAATCTTTGCATTCTCTAAGGCTGCCCAGAACCTGAAAAACAAATCTGGATGTTTAACTGTGTTAGGACTACACTAGGCTGCTTTCAAGACCAAGATTTTGTTGTGACCCATTATTCAAGATCTCCCTGGAACCAGCTTTATAGAGGATTTGCTCTCTATTTCATGACACATGCTTTGTTGCACAGAAAATAGCTGCATAAATAACACAGTAAATATCCCATACTGCAAAAATTCAGCAATATGGTGGAAAATTGTATGAAACAGGAAAATTCTCCGCAGTTCATGGTGTGATATTTAAGAAATCTGGCTTTTAAAATGCTTTTTCTGAGCTATTTTTCATGGTGTGACATTTAACAAATCGGACTTTTCTGATGCCTTTGCTGAGCTATTTCTTTGAAACTTCACCCTCCCTGTGCTCTCTATCAGCTATCAGTTTATGTGACTTTGCTGCTGTAAGACTTTGTACCTTCCCAAATGGATCAATGGATTTCCAGACCAATGGATGGTCTGGAAACAAAGAGCCAACACCACTATCAATACAGACTCCAACCAGCTCACAAACCCTGGCCCAAACATGGCTCAAAGCCAGGTGAATATTAAGGCTATAACACATACATCTCCCTGGCAATCTGCTTTTGGCAACTATCTGGGACAAGATACTGTATCAGCCAAACTTTTGTTCTGACTGCACTTACGTAAGAAATACTTGAAATTCAGTTTTGATAACGAGCTCTCCAACATAAGAAAGGGCAAGAATGAGTTTGACATGAAAGATTCTGCTCAAGATAAATTTGTACTGTCATATACAAAAACATCTGAAACTCTGCTTGGTTAATTGCAAATAGCTTGTGTGTTTGTTTGTTTGTTTGTTTTTTTTGTTTTCTGGGCCCTCCATCACCCCCTGTAATTATAAACAGTATAAAATTTAGTTAAAGTGAAGCAATTCTTGCTCTTAGATCAGACACCCTTCTTCCCTCCTGGCCTCAACAAGCAGCTCAGGCATAAAGAAAAAATATATTTAAACACAGCTCTTCATTACTGCTGACTCTTTGAAGGGCCACCATGATATGACAGCATCCTAAATATTGTCATAATAGTTTAAAGGATCTATTCTCTGCATGCCCAGAAAGCTTCTCAGCAGTAACACTGGGCTAAGGAACATCAGCATGAACTCTCATGAAGGCTAAGGCAGAAGATTTACCACTTGATTTATTCAGTCATGTTCCCAAATAACTGAAAGCTCATAAAATCCGAAGATACATATCATTTTTTATGGAAAACTATTAAATATTCCAGCAGAAGAGAGGGTGTTTGGGGTGGTTGTTGTTTTGGTTTGCTTTTTTTTTTTTTTTTTTTTTTATTTTGTAGGGGTATTTTTGTTTCTTACACTNAAATGGTGATGAAAAGGAAAAAAAAAAAGTGGGTTTAACCTCTCTCACAGTTCCCCACTTTGCCATACTGTATCCATTTTTTTTTGTTGTGTTTTAAATGTACTGGTATTTTACACAGTGGACCACACAGAGTGTTAGCAAGAAATACTCCCTTGACTGCATGTCTTTGCAGGAAGAATCGGATGTTTAATTCAATTCTTTCCCCCCACACCCCCTCTTAAAGTGATTTGGAACCTTTAAGTTGACTGGACTGAACCCTGTGGAAAAAACACTGTTTCCTTTGTTTTATTTCAGCATGTAACAAACACCAATTCCATAAAAAAGCTACTTAAAAATAAACTAGATATGCCAATAGTGACCTTATTTTTGTAAGTTTAGGAGTGTTGACATTCAGAATTTCAATTTGTGGTAAGATTAAGTACCAACCTTGCGTCAACAGAATTCAGGTAGAGGCATAAGTTCGAAACCTGTGGACAGTGTCCTTTCTCTATTTTTTCCCAAAGTGAAGAAATGTCAAAAATGAGAAGTCGTGGTTTAGTTTTAGCTATATAAAGTATCTATTAGCAGTGTGCAGACTCTAGTTTCATTTAAAGTCATGATGAGGGGTTATCTCCATCTAAACAAAGCACAACAGATTTTTTTAAAAGGTTTCTCTTTTTCTCTAAATAAAACTATGCTGCAAGGTTTTTTCTATTATTATGGTCTCAGTACACTTCCAATGATTAACTATTTAAGCAAATGTTTGTCATGTCTCAATTCAGTAATGTTTGCAAAGTGCTGCTGCTCCAAGAGATGGACAAACAACAATTTAATTGCAAAAATCACCACAATGACACGTCAAACATATATTTCAAGGAAAGCAAACAATTAAAACATCAGCTTTAGTCATTAAACCACATTGTTTGTTTAGTTCACTAACATCTTTTTAGCCAGCAGTATAAAAATGGATATCATTACAGAAGTAAAAAACACCAGGCAATAGCATTGCCTTAGCCTTGGTCAGCGAATAAATGTTCCTGCACAGATAGTCCAAGGTGGGGGCACTGCCAGGACAACACAATTTTCAGTTCTAAAGCTGGCTGAGTATTTGCTCAGTACTTTTTTACCTGATAAAGATACAAATTCATATCCTACATGTCTGAAAGCTACAAGCTTTCAGGATAAGGGTACCTGGTTCTTGGATTACCAGTCCCGCAATGTTCCACACACAGATTGTAAAATATATAACACCATTTTTGTCT
>VZTT01042096.1:0-30447 GCA_013400855.1 Buphagus erythrorhynchus | reverse complement strand
TTTACAGATTTATAATGATATTAATACTAGGACTGCAGAACTTATATACTTACAAAAACGGAATTTAAGGCAGCCACAGTTCTTGAGGTAGTGATCCTTGTGATAATGTTCACCTAGGCTAAGATGTAATTCAGTGTATTCAGTGTTCAAAATCCATAATGGCACTTGCATTTGAAAGCTGATTTAAAAAAAATAATGTTAGCTTGGCTGTGAAGAAAAACAAAGTGTTAGAAGCTCAGTTTTTCAGCTTGTGCAGGAATACCAGTCTTATGGACTGCCTTTCATTAGAAACTCCATTTGCTTACCTATAGCAAACTCAAATAACTGTACAAGTTCAAACAGAAATATAAAGAAAGACTAATAGAAAATCAAACTTTGAAAAATAATCCCATAAAAAAACCCCACTGGCTGGATAAATTGAAGTATTTCAAAGTAAATGTCATGTTTCCAATGAGGTTTTTGTGTTCTTGTCATTCAAACAGTATTGCAAAGGTCAGTTCATTGAAATGTCATGCCTGAAAAATCTATATGCATTTTTTCTCCCTACACTTCAGAAATTTTTTTTCAGACACCATCATTACATTTTCTGAAGCAGTACAATGAATCAAACTAAGTGGAAGTATGTTTTGTGCTATTGTAAAATGTAATAAATATGAAATAAGTATTTATAGTTGATATATAATTCAAGCATTTGAGTTGAATTTACCAGAAGAGATCACTACTTACAGATAGAACAGAGTGTTCACATCAAATATATTCTCCTTCTAAAGAGAAATATATCAATAAATAGATCCAAGACTACAAAGACAGTGCTTAAACCTTAATCCAGAACTCGGATTCATGTGTGGAGAGCATGATCTTAATTCTGTTCCTCTTTCAGGGTGAGGTTCAGCCACCTTCCTCCCTCTACACCTACTTTAACTGTACAGTAGAAAAGAAGGGGTAACATGCATCCCTGACAGTAAAATGCTTAGTGATAAAAGTACACTTTTAATCTCTTCTAGAGATGTAGCTCAGATTAAAAAAAAGCCCAGGAAATCTTAAAGATTACGCAGAAATCCTTCATTTGCTGAACAGTAACTTTCACCTTGAGAGAAAAAATTAAATAATTGCAATATCCAGGACAAACAGAAGAGTGAATATTCACTGACCATTGTCTTATTTGTGTGATATTGTAGCCTAGACATTGGACTGGAGTATGGTGTGTTGAAATGTGATACTTGCTGCAAGACATTTATTTGTGCAGAGCAGGGCTTTCATAAGCCTCATAAGCTTATAGTTTCTAACAGATGCCAGGCACCTCCCCTGGAGGAGCACCAAAGAATGGGTCACTGCCTAACAAACATGCTCCCAAAGAGGCTGACTAAATAACTCTAATGGAAGCTGAATGCTTGCTGCCTCAAACAGTAGTGTTAAAGGAGAGGAGGAAATTACCTCAAATATTATAATGCCTTAGGAGCAAAGGGGCCATTTGTATAATTTTTGGTGAAAGATACCTGCCTTTTGTGGGAGTCATTTTGACAGGCTCTGGAGAGAGTCACAGTTATTCATCTTCAGCAATGCCACCTGTCCCAATTTTGTAATATTTTTTCCTCAAAAGAAACACCTTTTGTGTGGAAGGAGGCAAGGGCAAATATTTCAATGTTACCATGCCTTTTAAAAAGGAGTGATGGACATAAACCCTTCTTGTTGCTAAATAAACCATGAAGATTAGTCTTCTGAGAAAGCCTGAGTATATCACAGTTCTTCAAAATTACTTTAGCCTGCAAGTTAATTATATGTATTCAGTCCTTGGCAGAGAAGGTCTCTTCAGAGACTTTTATGCCTGTCAGAGCATGGTTTCATTTCTTGGGATCATCTGGTGCTCCTACAGCAAAAGTTCAGTATCTGCCAAAGCACAGTGGCGCTCCCTAGGGAAGGGGATGGTTCTCTAAAAGCCAAGAAAGAGCAAACCATGTCCTTGAGCTCCAGATCTGCAGTTTCCACTTTCTGTTTTGCAGTGATACACTCCTATGTCAGCAGTATTTTTTATTACATTTCAAAATGTGCTTTCATTCACTATCTCTATCTCCACAAGCTTCCCAAGGATTTTCAGCAGTTTCAGCAGTCTTAGGGTGCAGTCCACCCTGTCTACCCTCATACTGGCCTGTACCATCTACTTGTAGGACTAGAAGAACAGGGGTTGACACTCTTTCTGCATAGCTACATCTGCCTTTGATCCATGAGCCTTTTTTACATTACTGCTGGAGCAAGAAAGAACTTTTTAAAGCAAATGTTGAAATAGGTAGGAAAGGAAAGGATATGAATTGCAAACTTGTAGATTTGTTGTTACCAGAAACTTTATTCATCTCAATGATATTGACAATTCAATTCAATCATATTGACATTACTGTATCAATATAAATCAAGTATATAGATAGTTACAGATATTATATAGATGTAAAAATACAAATTATGACATTTATATAGACAATATTTCTAGGAAGGGTTAGGAAGAAAGTAAATGAACAAAACCTAAAAAACATTTAGAGGTTTATGACTGAGAATGGTTTATGGTCTTGATTGACTTCAAAAAAGGAAAAAAGATGTATCAGCTCCTAGAAAGTCAGAAGTGTTAGACAGATGGAATTTTTTATAAAACAGAGGTGGCTGGTAGAAATGTTTCTGTAGATTATTGGGAGTGGAATTGTTTTTCTTGTGCACTGCAGGGAATCATGCCTATGTTTACAGAGCAGAAAGGAACTGTTCAACATGTACTGCACATTCGCCAGTGGTGTTGATGAGCATGCTGAGCTGGAAATGTACCAAATTCTTCCTTTTGGAACTAATTATAGCAACTTTTTCTCCTCCATCCTTTTTGTTCTTCTGTCCTTTTCCCCTTTCTTCCTTTAACACTTTTAGTTCATCTCTGTAAAAAGTAACTGAAAGAATCCATAACCAGCTATTTCAGAAGAAATTGTCATACTGTGCCAACAAAACAAGGTTTTTATACCAACATATGGGAATCAAAAATTAATTGTGCTAATATAAGAAAATCCCAGCACTTCTGCTGTGGTAGAAATGTGATGTCCCAGGAACAGCATCAGGAAACAGCACCTAAAACTCATTGCTGTGAGCTCTTTGATATCAGCCTCATAGCTTCTCTCCACTGATCTGCTGCTGTTGTTAGTATTTTTTTTATTATTATTATCATTATTATTTTATCATTGAGTACTACCTGGTTCTTATCCAAGAGGAAGAATTCATGTGCAGCTTTAAACATTGTATAAGGCCAAAGCTCTAAACATTGAATTCGAATGCAAAAATGAACTGCAAAAGAGTGTTCTACCTCTTGAAAAGGGGGAAGTTTTACTCTAATTTACACCTAGAACTAGAAGGAATCAGATATATCTGTTCATTTTAACCTGTACATTCATAGCTCCCTCAAATAATCACATACGTTTGTACACAGTGAAATCCATTCTTGTAGACAATGAGAATTAACTTCGGAACTGAAAGTCAATGGAAGAAACCCTATAATGTGCCTCATACCTCCTCTGAGTAGAAAAAGAATTTGAATTATTTAATTAGTTTTTAATATAGATCTATTTGTTACACTAAAACAAAAAAAAGGAGGAAAGGAAAGGGAAGGGGAAAGAGAAGGAGAAGGGGAAGGGCCGCAAGATCAGTTCTGAAATTCACTGAAGAGACTGAATATTCAAATAATCCTCAGGTTATGGAGATGCCAAAAAGAAGTGTCTCAAAATTTTTACTATTTTAATTTTGCAACTTCCTACTAAAGATCAATGACAGCATACAAAAAATAAAACAAGTGCTAATTGAGCAGTAACACCCTTGGTGAAGTAAAGCAGTATTTTCTTTCTTTTCAGGCTTTACGTAAACACCCTAAGAAAAAAAATGTGATGCCAGTATGAGCAGCAATATTGAAACAGACAAGAAGTCTGTTTCTCTGATAAAATACCTTCTTGTCTAATTTATAAGGAAATATATTTCCAGCTGAGGAAATACATCCATAAATACCCAAGGTAATAGTATCCTTTGGCCATTTGCTGTGGCAAAGATCAGTTTCATAAAAGCAAGCATTCCATTGAATTAATAGCTGTGTTTTCCTTTTCAAAATCTGATTAGAAAAACAAGAAGGAATAAAATTGTGGCTGTCCATCCTCTGAAATACTGCTTTTAAATACATCCTGAAAAATGCTCTTGTTTCTGGGTGAAAAACAAATGCTGATAAATGTGACTTTCTCCGCAGTGAAATTTCCCAAAGAGATGGAGGCAGACGAATCACTGAGACAAACAGAGAGACTACTCCCAAAGGCAGAAGATGAGATTGATGAACACCTGACATCCTGCAGTGTGGAGAACAATGACTGCTTTGGAATACTTTTGACTTTACCTTAAACTTCACACTACATGCAGTACTAGAGATCTCCCTGTTTTCAGTGCTGACTGAGTGCTTCCATGTTGGTCAGATGTAAGGATCCTATCCAGACTCTTCTTGAAACCAGCAGTACAAAGGGGTAGGGAAAAGGGAGGTTGCCCCACAGTTACTTGAAAAACCACACCTTTGTCTTCAGACAGCTGGAATCTGGTTGTCTTGTGACTGCCCTAGAGGGGTGATGATGTGTGCAAAGTTTGAGAGAGTAACAGCTGATGGATTTAACACCTACCACAAAGGTTTGTTCTTTTATTCCCATTTGCAATCTCAGCATGATCACTCTCCAAGGCAATGTAGTTAGGCCATGAGCTTTTCAAAATAAGTAACTTTCATTACTTCACTGTGTCCAAGACTCAAATAAAACTTCCTGATTATAGTAATACATATCAACTAAATTATCTGTCTTAGAATCTGAAAAAGTTTTAATTGTATGAATCATATGCTACCTAACTCTCTGAAGTAGATTCATTACTGAATGTATATTTTGTAGCATTTAATAACTGATTTAAAAAATTACAAAGGATTCAATTTAGCATTTTTTCCCTATCAAAAGCTTTACTTTTCAGCAGTTAATAGAATATTTTGGATGTACAGTGCAGCTAGACAGTAAGTAAGGAGGGGGAGAGAGAGGGTGATGCTAGCTTCCAAAGCTATGCAGCTTATGTGAAACACACAGTAGCTGTACCTTGGCAGGAGATGTAAAATAATTCATATCTAATGGGGCTGTCTTGGTCCATCTGGCATGGGCCATTACGTACTCAGCAAAGCTCAAGGGAGACACTTTCTAAAGAATAACAGAAATTATTACTTTGCAGCACTCCTACCAGCATTCTTAACCAAGTGCTCACTTGCAGGTCACAGAGAGGCAGCTTGTTCAAGGGTGAAAAAATCTCAGAGTAATTACCTGCTTGTCTTCAGTTCTGCCTCTTCCTGTCATACATGCAGCCAAAATTTCTCTGAGACCACTTCTGTGGTACGAAGAAGAGTGACAGACTACCAGACCCTCATGTCTGGCAACCCTGCTATCCATGTATTTGCCATTTCCTGATTAAAAAGCAGCTGATATCACAAAAGGATTCAGCATAAAACCCACTTGTGATCTCTATGGTCTCTCAGTACAAAGACAACTTGTCAAAACTTGAGAGAAAAAGTCTGAATTCTTCACTGCCATGGAAACTGAAGCATTAATAAATGCATTTTTTTTTTAACTTCAGCTGGAACTGCACTTGAGGCCGTCTTTTAGTAGAAAACTGTTAAACTGTCCCTGTAATTTCAGTGGTAGTGAAGTGGAGTGGGTTAAAAAAATACAGAAGAGAGGATTTTTTTTGGAACAGAGCAGCAGTCAGAAGAAGCAGGGCATATGACTCAGGAAAAGAGGTTGACTTGACGAAATTTTAAGGCCGGAAAATCACAAGCTGACACTTTGGGGGTTTAAGTAACAGTAACTTTTTCATGTTTCAGTATAGAAAAGACAATGACGCTGGGGAAGATGGTATGAACCATGCACAGCCTTTACCTCAAAAGTCACTGTCTTTCCCTTTTTCACAATAAAGTATATTCACACATCTCCTGCTTCTCAGACCTCTGAATCAAGAACATGGCAGTTTCTTTCCAGGCACGCTCCTCAGCACTCACTGACAGCAGCTTCTGGGTTGTGTCTTTGGTGTAAACTAAACTAAGGGCTTTCTGCCTTGTTTGTCATCTCCAGTCATGCACTGTATTATTTCAAGATGAAGAAAGCCTGCAGTACTATTGAGGGTTGAATTTTTCCCTTTTTTTTTTTGTGGAATTTTTCCCATTGTTATGCTAAGGATTTGGAGCTACACCCAAGCTCAGATAGCTGAGGTAACAGTTTCTCTGGAAGAGGGGAGGAGAGAGGGAACACGGGAAAGGAGAGGTGGGGTAGGGGGCTGCCCTCTCGGGCTCTGTCCCTCTCGCTCGTCTGGCTCTGGCTCGGAGCAGGACGGTCGCCAGAAACTCCGCTCTGCCATCCTGACACGGGGGAGCTGCCTCCCCTGGCTGTGGGATCCCACAATCTCCCTGCTCGGACGCTCTGTCTCTCCTGCATCTCCTGCCAACCTCAGACATCGTTTTGGAGCATCGGGATCCGTGAGCAGCGTCTCCCCTCCGCCCTTCCCATCTGGGACACAGACGCCGTTCACCGCAGCGCCCGTCCTACCACGTGAAACCACTGCATCTCCTCCCTGCTCACCGGGAGCTGGCAGGGAGCGCCAGAACGGGAACGGCACCACAGAGGAAAGGTGTCCACAGCCAGAACTGTTCACTGGGTTTTCTGCTCTGTTGTTGTTGATCTCGCAGTTATTGTTGTTGTGTTTTGTTTCTCTTGTTACATATATATATATATGTATCTCAGTAAAGAACTTATTCCTACCCCGCATATCTTCGCCTGAGAGCCCTTTAATTTCAAAATCATAGTAAAGTGAAGGGGGGGGGGGGTTATACTCTTCTTTTCAAAAAGAGGCCCCTGTCTCTGTTAGCAAATACCTGTCTTTCAAACCAAGACAAGTACGCAGCTCTGTGACACAGGACCTCCCCTTCTGCTTTTGAGCACCTTTTGAACTTTACCAGGTGTGTGCTGCTACAGCACAATGAGCTTTGTACTTGCTGTACTGTCTTGGAAAATAAGACAGCAATGCACCCTTGGTTTATTGTCCCTGTGTCTGGTAATCAGCAATTTGGAGATCTCCAGAGAGCCAAAGACTGAACTGAAGATTCAGTAGCCTTTGCAAGCCAATGAATATGCTGAAGGAAAAGTCATTATGCATTACAAAGTGTTTGGAAATCCCATCAAACTCTTGAGTCTCCAAACTGAAAATAGGACAAAGATGCAAGACTATCAGAAGGAACTACCGTATAACCTGTCCTGATGGTTTTATTATTTATTAAGCTTTCACTTTTGATCACCGTTGAAAATGGAATACCAGGGTAAATTTTCCTTTGGTCTCACAAAGGATAGTTTTCCATCCCCACCCTAGCTGCTGGTGCTACTGGGGCATTTGCTTGTTAGGCCAGCTCACAGGAACAAACACTTCTCCAAACTCAGGACATTTGTACTGATCAAGGTCCTACTAAGGAAATCTTTCAGCTATTCTGACAGGCAACACTTTGATAGTTGCTGTGGCTAATCAGAAGGCTTAGAGATGGTCAGGTAGGGCTCAGAAAATTTTGTAAGCTTCTCTCCAGCTCCCACAGTTACTACTTATTCAGCTTCTTTTCATAGGACACTTAAGGGAAAAAAATATGCAATCAGGAATTCAAGTAAGGGTTTGCTTTTAGAGTCTCAGATTCTTCACATATAAAACTTATCATTACCTAAATCTTTTGCTTTATTTAATCAATAGTGAAAATCTAAGTAGTTACATTTCCAAAAAGTAGGTTTTTTTCCTTAGCTGTGAAATATGAAAGAACTGACAGCATGTATTTTTCTTCCTTCTTGTATTTCCTAGGTTTTCATTATCATGGATGTCAGACAAGTTGATAAACTCAGTATCTTTTCCACTCCCTCTGCTATCACAAAGGCAACATTTATCTTTGTGGACAACACCTTCTTCAAATGCATCTTATATAACTATTTTATAGGAAGACAGAAGACTGACAGGCTCCAATTTATCTATACCCAATATCGCCCATTTACTACTATTCGTATTACTGCTAACTCTAGATCTGCTTGTATGTTCATAGTAATAGGCAATACATACTACTAAAGAAATATTTTTCCCCCTTTCAGGAAACATTGAGCTTACAAACAATGTTTACTAGGTCTTCTGTATTTAGTTTAGCCTTACTGAGTTAATGGAAACATTCAGTGGTCAGTGGTAACAATAAAAAGGAGTGGTTTGTACCTGTACTAAAACAATTAATTTAAATTCCCAGCTTTATACTTTATGCCTACATAGGACAGTACATTCTTCAGCCTTGTTCAAGCCATACAAGCAATCCAGATATTTATGCTGCCTCTGTTATGTAGGACTATCTCATTTGAAACTCATTTTGATGTTATTCCAGAGCTTTGCAATTTTTATTGTAGACTGTTCTGTCACTATGCAACAAACTGTTCAAAAACAGACCTAAATTCTAATAAATATGTTATGAGCAGGCATTCAGTAACAGTAAATTTACAAGATTAAACTTCAGATTTATGTTTTTGTTGCATTCTGCAGGAGCAAGTTAAAATTGCTGCCTCTACACATATAATTATATGTGGAACTTGGCAAGATTATGTTATCCTCATGGCTGTCTTATATGAGTTGCAGTTACTGGTGAGTTGCTGACATTTTATTGTCTCATACTAGTAAAATAGCAATGACATCTATATTTTTCACAGCCAAGCTTAATCATAAGTACATCCATCAAGATCTCAAAATACACTAAAGACTCTTCTGCTTCATGGATGTCTTTTCTTAGTTTTTCCTTCCCATTCTGCCCTTCCCCAAGTGACATTTAAAGATCCATTCTCCTTCCTCCAGATCTATATCTGAAAAGCAATCAACTGGTTCTCCAAGCATCTGACACATGCTTTTTTGTACTAGTTGTTAATTTTAAAGATGTTGCAGTTTACAATTTCTTTGACGCTTACTCTAGAACATTTGTGCTCCTGAATACATTTATGTGATTTATTTATTCCCTGTTGTTTCTGAAACTCTGATAAAGGCAGAGACTGATCATTACAAGATACTTGCCATGAGTGTTTGTTAACTGCTTTGGATATCCCCTTGCTTCTTGCACCACTTCTGCAATAACTATGGCACTTCAGCCATCTCTGAATGCTTAATAATCTTTAAAATGCCTTCAGTGTACTAAAATAAAGAGACAGATGGATTAAAAAATATATAATCTATATGTATAAAACACATCAAGAATGTCCATATGTCTTTTCATTTAGTGCATCTCTAATATGCCCCAAGATGATTGCAGTGTAATATAATCAAGTTAAACACGAGATTTTAAAAAGTCTAGCTACCCAAACACAGTGTCAGTCACAAGAAAATATTTCAGATGTAAATATTCCAGCAGATGAGAAAAAACCCCTTTCAGATTATGCAAACAAAACGAGTGTGAGAGTGACCTGGGGAAGGGAAAAGAGGAACAGAGCCCCTGGGTGAGTGACTGAGTGACTGCCTGCCTGCCTGAAAAATCTGAAACTGTGGAAAAAGATTTCAAGCTAAAAGCCTGCAGTCTATAAGCAGGTAAAAAGGCACTGCATGTCTCCTTTTCTAGTAGAAATGGGCAGATTCAAGCTGCCTATAACAGTGTGATGATATTAACCCATTTCCTCTCTGAAAATCAGAAAACCTCAGCAACCTCAGAATCCAGCAGTGATATGATAATATCTTAGCCTCTGGCAGCAGAGGATGGAAACCAATAAAATACACGAAAAGGAAGATAAATTCAGATGGTTATTTAAATCTGTAAACAGCAAAACCCACAACTATTATTTTGTGACCTTAAATTTCTATATGAAACTCCCTAAAAAAGCCCCTACAATTTTGAATTGTATAGATTCAGAGAAGTGCCTAGGTTGGAAAGGACATCTAAATATCATGTAGCCCAACCCTCCTGCTGTGATCAGAGACACCTCCCACTAGCCCAGGTCTCTTGAAATCCAATTTAGTGTGGCCTTGAACAGGGACAGGACCTTGTGCTCAGCCTTGTTGAATACCTTGTTGAATAGGGTTATATAAAATTATGCTTTGAACAACCTAAGGATCATGCTAAACTTCTAGTAAAATATTAACTAATTATACAAAGGTATGAATTCATAATGCAAATTTAAATAAGTGACATATTAAAATATTTTCTTTACAGAGTTGATACCATTCTTTAATATTTATAAAATGTTGAATGTGTATAGAAACTGTAAGTCACATTAAGTTTATATTAATAATTTAAAATTCTTCATTAGTTATATAAAACTACCGATTATATAACACATCAAGCAAAATATAAACTATCAGTAATACATATTTTGACATAAACTCATTTATTTAATTAGATGCAATTGATACAAATTTAGGATTTTTAAATCTAGTCTGAGTTGCTACTCAAAAACACTGCAAAATTTTATCACTATTTTCTTTCAGCAGTCTAAACAGAGACAGGTTCTAGTTCAGAGGTTAGACTTTCTTTACAACTTTAGTGTTAATCATCTATCATGAAGAAATGCCTTTAAAATTACTAGGAATTTTAGTTTATTTTAGCTTAACTGCAAACCACTCAAAACTTAACAAATCATCATTTCTGTTTTAACTCTCAATAAGCTATAAAAGCGGTTAAATTCCAATGTAAATGCATATATTTTCTTTATTTCATTGTGTGTATATTGCTCAAAATAAAGATTTACTGGCAAGAGGTGGAGTGGTGAAATGGCCCAGTGGTGTGTCATTGGAAATATGAGCAAGTAAAGTCATTGTATTTGAGTGACAGGTTTTTGTAATATGCTCTAGAAGGTGTCTGAAGTTAGGAGACTACTTAGTACATTAATTGTACCTACATTTTTGTTTGGTTTTAAAATCTGGACTGTGACAGGATCTGAACAGGATTTGGGAGTAACACTAAATTATTTTAGTGAAATTTCCATGGTAAGTGGAAAGGTGTTTAAACACTCATGGTGCACTCTAAGACAAGACATGGCAGGCAGCAAATTGCATTCTCACCATGCACCAACCAGCTATCCCTAGCAATTCTCTGCAACAACTCCAGCCCCTAAATGTAATCCATCTTTACACCTGCCCACATTTTCAGTCTGTTTTCATTTTTCAGACTTGCCCCTTTGAAGATAATATTAAAAACATTCTGTATCACAAGCTATTCCAGGTTTGTCAAAATTAGCACTTCCACTAGTCAAATAACTCAATAGCTAGGCTACTTTGTTTTTGTAAGGTCAAATAAAAAGCAGGAAGAAAGGGGAGATGAGTTAAGGCCTTTTCCAACAGAATATGAAATAATGACAAAATACAACATGCCCATCAGAAAACATACCTGCATGAAACACTTTCTAGCAGCTGTGACTGGCTTCAAATATCCACAAAAGTAGCACACTAGTTATTGGATTTGCAGTACACTTGATGCCAGTACTTTCTTCCCATCTGATCTAGGAGCAAGGTGTGAGTATTTGCAGTCTGTCAGAGAAACTTGACAAACGGAACTCTGCACTGAGCTCATTGCTACACTGACAGCTTGCCCCCAGGTAAGAAGAAAAGTTTGCTTAGACCCTTTCATACTTTTACAGAGATATAGAAATGCAAAAAAAAGGCCAGAAATGCTCTTGCTGAAGGCTAAGGAACACTTGGTCTGAATACAGAGAAATGTCAGTAGGGAAATGGGTTGGAAATGGATGGAAATTGCTCTTTCTGTGGCACAGAGGAGAGATTAGTGAGATGGCATAGACCTGATTGTTGCTGGAGTGGAATGGGAATGAGATGGGCTATTTTCATTTAGAGTTTTAAGGTCTGAGGATATAAGCAAAGCAGTCTCTTGGGTTAAATAAGGGATAAATGTATTTTCTCTCTAATGCAGACAAGGTATGTAAGAAAAAACCATCATGAGCTAGGGAGATTTAGCATTAATTGTTATCACCTTTGTTAGTGGGCATTTCTAAGATAACTCTGCAATCTAATGACAAGCTGTAATTTCTCAGCTGCTTTACAATGACATAAAGCAGACATAGCTGTCAAAAAACCCAGTCTATCTCCTGCTGGCAAGTGCTCAACCTCTGCCTCTATCACCCCACGTTTCTACTGGCACAAGTTGCATTCAGGGAGCTATATCCTGAAGCTCACAGAGAATCTGATTCAGGATATCCTGGCTTAAGGTGGCCATGAAACTCCCATTGCAGTTTTGACTGGGAGAGAACCTGAACAGCAAGTACTAAAATGGAATGTGTATATGCCTGTAGAAAGTTCCTGCCCACTCTGTGAGAAACCTGTAGCTGAGGTGGATGAAATTTTATGAGTGGTGTAACTAGGAAGAGCCAGCAAAAGAAAATGATAGCTCCTCTCTGAGCTCAAAATGTATCCAACTATAATTAGCAGTAGCTTTTTAAACTATGCACAATAACGAATATTCTATTCAATCAAAACCACATTATCTAACAATGCTGTATCTAATAACAAATGCACTAAATGCGTCATTATTAAAATGCTGCTACCCTCCTTCTTCCTATAAATAACTGTAGATTGATATTAACAGTTAAATAGCAAACAAAGCTGCTCATTTCCTTTCAAGAACCTGTCATTCTCACACAATAGAATAATGAAGAATGTTTGGTTGTAATAGCATCCTGGCAAGGAAAGAGAGAAAAGAAGGAGCTCTGTCAAAACAAAAACAGTTTCAAATACCAAAACTTCAATATCAACATCTTGGGAATGTACCAGATTATCATATTTTTCACAAAGTTGATTAAAAAACTTGACATATGTAGCTAGAATTTTCTGTTATTTATTTTTAAAATTAGATCTGTAGTGGTACCTTTTTTCTTTTCCTATATGTTTACTGTTGTTTCACAAGGTAGTATCTGTAATCCTGGAGAGAGACATGCAAACAGGCAATGCAAAAAAAAAGCACGGTATGCAAGCCACTTATCTAATTGAGGATGCAACATCTTGTCCCTTCATAGGTTGTCCACACAGCATTTGAAGTCATTATGATTGGCATTAACATTAATTAAATATAAAATAACATACAAGCTTAGGGCATCATCAGGGGTTACTTATGCAATTCATGGAAGATTTAATTCTCACATAATTTACATTTTTTTTGTGAATTTCCATGTCCATCAACTCCTACAGAAAAGTTTCAATAGTTTTAATGTGCCAACCATAAGAGTTTTAGCCACTGTTTTACTCTGTTAAATTTTCTTTATTATTTAAGTTACCATTGCCATCAGTAGAATTTGAAAAGAATTTTATTACTGTGAGATTTTCTGTTTTGAAGAGGCAATATTTCTGTTTTTTGCTTTCTATTATGGCACTCCCTGGATGTGTGACTGTTATCCTTTACCTCTGGGCACCACTCAATCACCCAGCAACACAGTTCAATCCCTGTTAGATATGAATATACCACTGCAAATCTGTTGGAGTACGCAATATGGGGTCTGTGTCAGCTTGTGTTTTTGTGTGTCTTTCACATAGTTTGCAGAATGCTATCCAGCACAAAGCTTTCTGGCAACAAGTTATCAGGCAGCTTTTTCTGAAGCAGAGCTGAAAAATGAGTTTATAGCATATCAGTGATTTGGACTCTGAGGCTGTGGACTTTCTGATTTTGGGACTATGAGCCTAGCAACAGATTTGGTCATTGGAACCCACACCTATCTCATCAGCTGGCCTCATTTATATTTACTTTTTGTTTACAGTAACATGTAACATTCTAAATAGCTCATTTCTATTGCAACCAAAATTCCCAAGATAAAATATATATATGTAGAGCAATAGAAATCCAAATCACTGCTGTCATAAAAGTAGATTTTTAAATGTGTTTTCACATGATGTGTAGGTCATGGTTGCAGATAAATATAACACACTATGAAACCCAAATTCTCATCTGCACCAGAGTAGAAAAAGTAGATACTTAGCAATCTATTGGCTCTTTGGAGCTCTGGCTGTATTAATAATCTTATTATTTTCCACCCAGATTGATTATATATGAATGATCCATAATGCTCTCGCGTTTAACCTTATTTAACTTTTATTGCTTCCTATGCTCCTGCTAAGAAAAAAACCAAAAACCTTGCAAAGATGATTAAGCAAATACTTTCTTCAGAACCATGCCCGTAGGTTGATCTAGTCGATAATTATTAGTCTGGTATACTGTGCAAAAACAAGCATAATTTTACAGTATCCCCATATTTATGTGCTACATGGAAAATACTAACCATGTATGATATAGCATATTTTGTTTGTCTATTACATGTTATAGCTGTTAAATATTTTGTCTTATGTATTCAAATCCCTAAAATACATTTCTCAGCTCCTAGTAAACAATGAATATTTGGAATATTTACATGGAATAAATGCATAATAATATCTGTCTGAATACACCGGACTTACCTGCTCTCTCACCACTGCATGGGGTTTATACAGCATTCCTCCAAACATTTCCAGTCAGCTCTGTATCATTAACACAAGTTAATTTCAGGCTCCATCTTCTGGTTAAAGTGTTGATGAGTTTGTAAATGAAAAAGCTGATTGTTTATCTCAGGGTCTCAAGAGCATCCACAGCCCTGCCTCTGCCTGCCCAAGCCCAGGGGCTGCCCTCACCTGCCCATGGCCCAGGACCCCATCTCACCCCCAGGGCTGTCAGCCCAGAATTGTTTGGGGCTGCTCTAATATTTATTTTCCATTATTAACAGGCTACCATTTTAATTGTCTTCTCTGATTCTAGAGTTACTACAGTTCGGGTCATAGGAGCCTTTGGATGTCTGCATTTGGCAGGGGAAAGGAAGAATGAATTAAGATGAAACATACAACATTTGGGAAAGCAAAATATACAATTCAATTGGATTCAAGAAGGAATGGGTCTACTTAATTTAACTGTTAAGAGTTTCACAGAAGTTATCAGAAAATAAATTTTTGGCCCAGAATTGTTAAAAGCCATAGATATCTTTTCTACACTGACCTGATATTTTCACCACAGACAAACTGTATTCTTCAAGCATTCTTCTCTCTACCCTAACCTAATCAATCCTGATCTCATTTTGTGTTTTCTCTTTACAAGTCCCAAAATATTTCCTTCCAAAACATATTTTTAGTTATCTGGCCCTGTAACTTAGTTACTAAGCTCATAAATGCTAGCAGCTATCCTAGCTAACCAATAAATAACTTTGCATTTGTTGAAAATACCAAATGATTTGCTGATGTACAAAATAATAGTTGTATTGCTAATCCTTTCCATTATTTCTTACCCAGCATTCTTGAGTTTGATGGCCCTGATTTAAGATGTATATGGGAGAACATGTTGTTTCCCTCTGTAAGGACAGCATTAAGGGCTGTGGAAACTGGCTTTTGGATTTCAGGAGCATCACCCGAATAAAATTAACAAAATGTATTAGGCACACTGTTTAGGATGTGTTATGAGCTAAACTTGTAGAGAATTTAAAAATCAAGGCAAGAATCTTCAAGGTATGTCAAAAATAATGGGGCTGAAGAAGAACTGGCCTGCATCAGGTAATTGTGATCAGTCACTTACAAAAGTCCTCCAAAGCTGCTGCATCAGAAGACACCATTCCAGAGCCAGGCACATCAGTTGTGCAGGACCTCAATGACAGTTGTTATTGTCAGAGCTTCGTGCCAGGAGCCTGGGGAGAAGGTGAGACAATCTGCATGAGTGCCTCAGAGGACAGCAGCACTATGTCTCAGTTACAAGTGTTGGATGATGGCAGGGAAAGCCATATCCAAGGGCGTGCGGGTCCTGGTCCAGTGGTGCTGGTCCAATATATTACTTACACCAGCATTTTCTTGCTGTTATTAATCCTACTGAAAGCAATTCAGAACGGTTTTGATCCTACAGAAAGCAATTACAAAATGGTTTGGGATAGAAGGGAGCTTTAGGGGTCATCTAGGTTGGACATCCCTGCAATGAGCATCATCAAGTTGATCAGGTTGCAATAAAGACCCGCCCAACCCTTGAATGTTTCCAGGGGTGGAACACCCACCATTAGAAAGAATACTCTCTTTAACACCAATAAAAGCAGATTGTGACAAACAATAAGCAGTTAAAATACAAAACAATAACAAAAGAAGAACCTCTGAAGAAATTTACACGAAAATAAGCTTTCAGAATGCAGCAGGCACCTGCTTTCAGTGATTCAACCAAAGCAGACTTGCAACTGCAGTCACAGAGCTCTTAGAGGCAAAACCTTGTGATACAATTAACTTCACAAAATACCTCATTAGAAGCAGTGAGGGCTAGGCATGACCAAGCACAGTAAACAGACACACAGAGCTACATAATGTTTTAGACACCTAGTCCAGCCCGCCTGCTCCTGCCTTAATGGACCAGAATATCTCAGAGCTCCTAATGAGATGATAACACTTGCACAATGAGATGTTCTGGCAACATCTGTTTGATGTCTCTGTGGAAACTTTATTTGCCTTAGGCTGGCCATTTAAATTTGGGTAAACTGATAGTTTCTCTTGCTTATACAGTGCTAGAGCTCATGACCACTTCAACAGAATTTAGGGGCAGGTGCAAGAAATTGTGGCTATTGCTAATAACGCTTCATGTAAAGTATACTTCTGATACAAAATAATTACATCAGGCCTGTAAGTGACTAGTTCTATACAACTGTGATTTTGATTTTCTTAAATAAATTATGATTCACACAGGGGAAGCAAAGTAAGCAGAAAATACAAAGTAAATCTGGAGCAATACTAAGATAAAATACAGAAAACAGGAAGACGAGAACATATGTCCTCTACTCTCTGCAACTAGACCAAAAGGTCTGATTAATATGTGTTGGTTGCCACTCTAAGGGGCTTTTTTATAATTCCTTAACTGAATTGCTTATGCTAACATCCAAGGGTGAGTTCCTTTGAGGAAACATTTTATCTCTTTTTTTAGAATTCACTATTCTATATGCAACATATATTTAACAATTATATAGAATGTTTATGAATCATCTAGATATTTCTGCATGGTTCCATAAAAAAGTGGCATATAAAAAATGAGATTTTTCTTTTCATTTTTCTTTTTGCAGCAGAAGGGGTTCCACAGAGTTTCCAGGGATGAACTGAACCCCTCGATTTTGTATTGCTGAAGAAATATCAAATGGGGTCAAGTCCCACCCTGATAGACACTGCAGCAGTCCTGACATAAAGGTCAGATATCATGATGTTAAAGGCTAATCAGGAGATTTTCTTCTTCCTTAGATAATATTTCATTTTCTGTCTTCACAAGACTGTAGCATGGAGAAAGACTGTAGAAACAGCAATATGAACGCTATTTTGTAGTGGGAGAAAGTAATATCTGATTTCCACCAAAATAATTAGATAGACTCCCTAACTTCCTGGGAAGTTAAATCAGATTAAAAAATAAAAGCAAAATAAATTATAGATCATAACAGAACTACGGCTGGTGAGAAGATTTACTGACCTGCTAAATCATGTAGTGATCCATCTCCAAAAATTGCATGCTGGAGAATTTTCCAAATGCCCAGTGGCAACTGGCATCCCCAATCTCCTAATGATTTCTTTCAAGACCTTTTAGTGTTACATATTCATGGTTTTCTCTTTTGCTTTGCTTCAGTGAAGTCCAGCTGAATAATTTAGCCGTCACTTTGATTTTGCTTAGGCGGAGTACATGGAGAGTTACAATATGAGGAGAATGATAACAGAATGGACCTTGGGCAATAGGAACAGTTTGCATTGTTTCTCCTAATGGATGCACAAGGAATGTACTCGATTTAATCCTCTACATAAATATAGAGCAGTAATATATCAGCTTCACCCTTGCTTGCACTTCCCTAACTTACCCTTTTGCCTCTTAAAATAATGCGCAATACAGTTCTTGGCTTTAGAAATACAGTCTTACAGATATTCTCCCTCTTCTTTCTC
This sequence comes from Buphagus erythrorhynchus, assembly GCA_013400855.1. Taxonomy (NCBI): domain Eukaryota; kingdom Metazoa; phylum Chordata; class Aves; order Passeriformes; family Sturnidae; genus Buphagus; species Buphagus erythrorhynchus. The sequence continues at coordinate 12,441 of VZTT01042096.1, read as the reverse complement.
TTTAAAGTACTAATTGTCAGAAGGATAAAAGTAATTTAAAAGCAGTATATTTTTCAGTAACAGTGAGGGGTTTTTACAGATAAGAAATGCCAGGCATGAACAGGCATTCAGTGCCATGAGCTTTAATTTGATTAGTACACACAATTTTTAGAGATTTGAGTCACCAAGCAGATACTATGATCTGTTTTCATCATTTTAGTTAGACAGAATGAAATAAAGCAAATAACATTCATACATAGGAAAAGGATTTCAATTACAAGGTCTAAGTCAAATTTTATAAACAAATTAAAGTGCACAACATAGTTCCTCCTATAATAATTTCTTTTTTATCAGCCATGAAGCAGCCATTTTATTACCAAGTTCTTTTGCACTAATGGAAGAGATTGCAAATTACAAGAAAATGAGTATTCACCAATGAAAATTAGAAAAAACTCTCTAAATAGTGTATTTAAGAGTAGGAAATACTACAAGATAGAGAGTAGAAGTAGGAAAGATCTTTAATTTCCATTTGTACTCAACTAAACCACTGATAATAGTGCTTTCTAATACACACGGGAAGAAACTCCTGCCCTTATAAATTAACTAAATCTACTGAAAAAATAATTTAAATATAAGGTGTTAGTTCAATTGACATGATAGAAAGCTTTTGGATGTGGCAAAATTAGCAAAACAGCAGAACCCCCCCATTTAATGAGGTGTCTGTGATTAAAAAGATCCTATATATCCGCCTATTATTTTATCCATAGCAAAATGATCATGAGCCCTTTATCTGAACAGTATCTTAAGCCTTATTCATTCTGCAGTTCTGCATTACTCTTACACAAATAATTTTCCCAGCATGGGATCATAATATAAGTATTCTTTGCAATCATGTTTCACACATTATTATCAGCTGTAATACTGCAGTGAAAATTAACTCTACATTTGAACATCCTTGCTATGTCTCATTTTGTCCTGAGAACAATTTCAACCGCCACTAGGTTATTTCTCTGGATATTTAGTAGTGATTTATACATAAACTGTGCCTTTTGGCCAGGTGTCCGAAGAACTGGAGGTAAAATAAAACCTTTTATCATCACAGGAGTTAAAAAGAATATTTAAATCCTCATGCATATGAATGCAAGAAAATCTGAAAACACATTTCAGGATAACACTGTAGAGCAACAAGGGGCAACAAAATAGAAATATGATCCTGCAAGGTTTATTTCAGACATGAAAAGATAAATACATGAAACAAAAATTAAATTACTCAAGTCCAGAGGATTCTGTGTTCCTTATAGCAACAAACTGCCTACAAACTGCTAAGCACTGCCTAGGTAGAGGCTGAAATTTGGGACCATAAATAATTCCGTTCACACACATCACTGTCTTCAACATTTACTCCCTGTCCTCCTACCCTTCCTTCTCCTCCTCTGATGTTAATAATTAGATAACAGTTCTCAATTAGTGCATCAGGCCATACTATCAAGATATCCTTAAATCCACAGCAATTCATTTTGTCTGCACAGATATAGAGCTGTGGAGAAGGAAGCAAAGTTGTTTCCTGTGGCCACTGTGGTATTGTACTATCACATATTTCAGGGTTAAAAGTACAGAAGAGGTTTTCTTTCTGTTCATCATCCAGTTAGGCTTACATCTGAAGGCCAAACAAGTCTCTCTGCTCCTCATTTGTAGCACTGAGGGTAGGAGACCAAAAAAACCCCAAAATACATCACAGAATAAACCCTGCTCTGTGTATATTTTAGTAAGGAGAAAGCAGAAGTCTTAAAAACAGCAAGGCCCACATTCACATCAGCCTTCCCACATACAGCTCTGTTGGAAGCCTTGCATGGCATGTAGGCAAGCTGGGAAGCAGCTATAAATGGGATGAGGTGCTGGTCTGACCATGTAGCATCCTCAGCAGGGGTTGACCATGATCAGGGTGTTGTACAACTATTGCAAGTGAGCAGAATTCATGACAGGAGCAATTTTTGTAACTATTATTCTTAAAACTCACATAGGACACACATAATTAGACAGGTTTATCTACCACACAACCTGTACAACTCTGCCCAAAATATTGACTGCTCTATCAGAAACACCATGCTAGATTATGTTTGTTCAATAAAGTGTTAACTTTTATAATGTTTCATATAAGCAAGGAGGAATTGAAAACTTTACTGCCAGAGGCTGTAGTTTGTAAAGATTTCCACTATTTTCACAACAGATTGGGGAAATTGACATCAATTTATGGAGGGAAATGCAGGTGTTTGTAATGGGCTGGCAATCATCAGCTCATAGTTCCCATGGAAACAATAAATTGCTATGCATGAGTAAGGGAGAGTGATTACATTTAGAGTAATTATGGCAAAAAGTAATTAAGCAAGATGAGAAGAACATACAGCATCATTTGCCTTTTTCCTCTACCAATGGCAATCCATATGCCAGTTTTGAATTAGATTTCTTAACCATCATAAGACCTTTCCAGGCTGTAGCCCACTTATGGAGTCATTCTTTATATATCTTTAGATGATCACAAATTGACTGAATAATAGCTGAGTTTTGTCATGTTTTTTTCCTTCATATCTGCATAGCTCTCATACTCTTAATTACAGAAATATGAGTGCAAACTGGCTAAGGCCAGAAGGGCCACTGTGATCATCAGGTCTACATACTCTGTTACATAAGCTGCATTTTCTTCCTCACAGCAGTGCTATTACCTAGTCCATATTTTGAGATTTAAAAACATAAAATCTTGCAAGAAATAGCCAGATGTGATTTGAAGCAAGATGAATATATTACTCTTGCTCATTAAGCAAGGTCATTTTTACCCATGGCTTAATGTTAAGGCTTCCTCTTAATTAAGATTCAACCGTTATAGCCTAATTTCACTGTATGTGACCTTGTGAACTCATCCACTGGTTTCAGAGATGCAGAGCACCAGGCATTTCTCTGCCTCTATACAGAGCAATGTGAAGTTAGGGCACTTCTTAACAAGAGCCCCCTGCACTGAGTTTACATCACTTGGCTTTGGTAGCAGGGGGGCTACAGGGGTGGCTGCAGGGAGAAGGTGCCAGAAGGTGTGTGACAGAGCCAGAAGCTGTGTGACAGAGCCAGTGCCAGCCAGCTCCATGGCAATTCTGCTGCTGGCCAAGGCAGAGTGCAGCAGTGCCAGTGGTATTGCCTGTGGCACAGCACAGCTGAGGGGGCATGGGGGTATGGAAACTGTAGTGGGAGAAAGAAGTGAGGCTATGGGAGAGAAATAGCCCTGAAGATACCAAGGCCGGGGAGAAGGGGGAGAAGGAGGGGCAGGAGGTGCTCCAGGTGCTGGAGCAGAGGTTCCCCTTCAGCCTGTTGTGCAGACCATGGAGAGGCAGCTGTGCCCCTGCAGCCTGTGGAAATCCATGGTGGAGCAGAGATCCACCTGCAGCCCCAGAGGACCCCAAGCTGCAGCAGGTGGATGCCTGAAGGAGGCTGTGACCCCATGGGAAGCCCATGCTGGAGCAGGGTCCTGGCAGGACCTGTGGACCCATGGAGAGAGGACCCCACACTGAAGCAGGTTTGCTGGCAGGATTTGTGACCCCATGGGAGCACCCATGCTGGAGCAGCCTGTTCCTGAGGGACTGCAGCCCATGGGAGTGACTCACACTGGAGCAGTTTGTGAAGAACTGCAGCCCGTGGGAAGGACTCGTGTTGGAGATGTTCGTGGAGGACTGTCACTGGTGGGAGGGACTCCACACTGGAATAAGGAAAGTGTGAGGAGTCTTCTCACTGAGAAGGAAGGAGTGGCAGAGTGTGATGAACTGATTGCAGCCCCCATGCCCTGTGCTGATCAGGGTGCAGATGTAAAGAGCATAGAAGTTAAATTGAGCCCAGGAAGAAGGGAAGGGTGGGGAGAGGGTATTTTTGAAATGTGGGGTTATTTCTCATTATCCTATTCTGATTTGATTGGTAATGAATTAAACTAATTTCCCCAAGTTGATTCTATTTTGCCCATGACAGTAACTGGTAAGTGATCTCTCCCTGTCCTTATCTTGATCAAGGAGCCTTTCCTTATATTTTCTCTACTGTGTCCAGTTAGGTGGAGAGTGTGCTGAACAGCTAAGAGATTTCAGCTGGGGTATTTTGGTTTTTTTAAGAAGTTCTAGGAAATGTCTTTGTGAAAGCCCCTCCTTTGCAGTGGTGTTTTCTGTGGCTCAACTCCAGTACCAACTCTGAATTCAGGATTCCAGGGGCTATGGAGGCCATTTCAGTTACACAAAATTGAAGGTCATGTTTAGTTCGCTGGCAGTTTCAGACTCATCATTTTCCAGTACAGTAGTAATTCTTTAAAGTTTGCCTCATATTCTTCATTCTTAAATGTACAACTTTTCATTTTGCTATATTAAAACTACCCATTTGCTTGTGCTAAATTGTGAAATTCAATGTAAAAGAACTGTCACACCATCACCTCTACTGTATATGTCACAACTACAAGGCATTAGCAACCGTTTTGTATTTTCTTTCAAAATCTTAATATTAAACTTCAACAAGTTGATAAGTTCTTGAAAGATGTTGCTAGAAACATCTATGTAGCTCAGATGATAGAGGAGTGGTTTTATTTTTCTCAGCAAATTTTAGATGTGGTTAGGTGTTTATAGAGGAATGGAATGACCATGCAATGGAAATTGTACAGTTTTCCAAGTAGAGAATGCTGCCATTAGGGAAATACTTCTATAAAATGAGACCTCAGCCTTCATCCAGTCAATGTATCTGGCCAAGGTGCACCAATGTTTCTACAAATGTCACACACAAAGGATTCTTGAGTACTGCACAGTAAAATTGATAAAGTGAACATAATTTTAAATCCATGCTGGAGCATTTAATTTTGGTTTAAAATGTTTTCCTTAGGTGTAGAACTGATTATATTTTGGTTTTGTGCTCAACCAGCTATTTTGACTGTATTGAAATAGCCATTGATCAATGTTAAAGCAAATATACACACAAATATGCACTGAGTTGATTGCCTTTTTCCAAAACTGGAGCCACATACAGGCTTTCATAAAATAGGTTTGGACTTCACATCATTGAAGGACTCATAGTTTTTTTTCTCATATTCAAATATTTGAATCTGGCTCTATTTGTCCATCTCTTAAACTATACAAAAATTACAAAGATTTAAACTACATTTGAAAAAGAAATATAATTGAATTTCATAAATTTCAATAGACTTCTTACCAGCCTGAATGGAGGACCATGCCTCCTGCATGTAAGTGCTTGAAAATCAGAGTATTTGTTATATTAGTTAAATTTTCTACATCTAGTGACATCTAGCCATCAAACTCTATTCAATTTTACTTATACACTATTTCTTCTGGAAGTTTTCCCAAATATGCTGTATGTTTTTAATTATTATGTAAACATTTTGTAAGGAAAGCAGTTTGTATCTCATATGACAGAGCCAAGAAGAGATGGTACAGACCTATTGGAAGAATTCCTTGAAAATTCATGCAAAGGACAGTGTATCTCAGAACAACTGCATGCTATTGTACATGCACTATACATTGAAACAAACATAAATATTTTATTTTTTGGTCTTTGACATTTGCTCATGTACTGAATACAGAAAACTAACACAAGCTCTGTAAGGTACAAGCTGTTCTTTTCTTTGCTGTTCTCTTTTCCCAAAATACTACAAATATCATTAGGTTCAATGTGTCACATCACACTGTGAAGCAATCATGAAGATAACAATGTCTAAAATAATGTATTCACAAAATTATTTTATAAAGCAATCCCTCTCCGTCCCTAAATTATGTGATTTAAAGCGAAATTTATTTCACTGCAACATTAAATATATAAAGGTTAATGTTTATCTCTTGGAGATAGTGACATTATTTTTTGAAAATGGAGATCTAATCAATTATAAAAATAATAAAGTTAAGGTTTGAAGGAAGACATGCATGCACACGAAGTAAAAGGGAATAAAAAGCTCAAAGGACCATAACTTATAAATTGTCATTTAAATGCCCTATCTTGCCAAAGATAAAATGGTTTTTAAAATAATATTTTTTCAAAGTTTAAATTTAGAAAAAATACTTCTGAAGAATTTTAAAATACTCACAGATCCAACTAATTTCATCATACAAAATATTGAAAGAATATTAGGATTGCAGATGGGAACACTCAACTACAAAATTTAAGTTTGCTCCTTATACAATCATGTTTTTTACATATTATTTCAGCCAGTTTGGGCATATTTTTGTAATCTATTACGGCATGAAATTTTGTTACCAACCTTAGACATACAAAAATTTTGAAGAAATTCTACATTTTTTGATACAAGAATTTTAGACAATTATGAATAACTACATTACTTCATATGTTTCGTACATACTTGTGACTGAGAACAGTGTAGTTTAATGACTCAGAAGCAGCAATTAAGTGTCAGCTCCACTTGCAACTAATAATATTCCTTTCTTCAATATTAGTTAAGTGGGCAACACAATGACCTGTGAAGTAGCACTGCTGAGCATAAAGTTATCCAAGTTCCTTCATTTTACTGCATGTTTGCACATATTCAACAGTAGGTTGGCCAAGTGTCATTTATATGGGTTTTTTTGGCTGTGGATCCTAATCTGATTTATATACAGCAGTGCACAGTGTACATCTGGGTCCACACGTATCTTGGAATTGTATTTTAGTCGTTATTAGAGGAAGGAGAACGCTGCTGTAATCTTTTGTATTATACCTCCAACAACCTACTGACAATCTGGCAGGGCAAACATGGCACTAAGAACCCTTGTGGAATAATTTCTTTACCTCTTTTAATGAGATTTCTGTATCCTTTTAAGGCAAATGTGGTGCAAAGCAGAAATTGTAATGTAAAAAATGCAGACTTTGTTAGAAATCTGCTGCAGTGTCCTAGTTTGAGAGGAATCTGAGTACACATTCCTGTTATTTTTTTTTTTTTGTACAGCATAACATTTTCAAATTCACACAACAGGATGGAATTCAGTGGGATTATTTCCCCAGGCCTAGCCAGAGAAATATCTTTCTTTTCTCCTGCCTTTACTTCATGTACACTGAAATCAACCTTTCTGGTTGGAAAAAGACACAAAAAAGCATATTAAGCCAGTCAATGAGGTGAAATTTCTGCTTTGCTTTCCACCAGAAACCACACTCCCTGCCAACAAGCTCAGAAGCTGGAAGCAAATACTCAGTTGTAGGAGATCTTAGCACCCATTCCCTGATTTTCTCCCAAATCAGCCATTTCTGTGGCAGGACACTTTCCTGACAAAGTGTGCAGCTGCTGAGGGTTTGGCCACAGCTCACAGCACACATTACCACTGCTTCTGTGTTCATAACCTTTGTGTCACAGCTGAGCATGACAAAGTCACACTGGAGACACAGACCAACAAAGGCACGTTTCAGGCAGGGAACTGAGCCTTAGAGTGTCAGCTGCTTCCTAAGGTTTCCCTGAAAACCAGGTGGAAGTTTTACTGATATTCACCAGGAACAAGAGGGGACCTTTCTAACTAGTTGTTGCAGAAATCCCTACTCTCTCACTCCCTCATCCCAAAAATTTCAGACAGATGTAGCTCCATTATTATCAAGCACCTGGGTTTAAAATTATGTACAATTAAGGAAAAAAATACTTCTCTAGATAAGACAATATACTTAGCTAGTTATCATAATTGTTTTTACAATTATGTTTACATTGCAATTTTTATTCAAATTCACAAAATAACAATTTTTAAAAATAAAAAATACAATTTTCAAAATCATAGAATTTCCTAAAGTGTTGTCAATTCAGCTGAAGTTTGATAATGCTTTAATAATTTGAGTGTTTGAGGTGATGAGTACCTCAAAACTCAAAGGAACTTCTTTTTAGGCTGTTTCCAAACCTCAATCTCAGCCCAGGAAATGGTTTCCTGCATAGATAAACCATTCTTTTCCAATTGTGNGAAATATCATCAAATGGTTTCTTCATATGAAAGAATGGACACAAACACCATGCATGCAATAGCATGTCTTTGATAGTATTTTACTGATTCCAAGTAGACAGTACTGACACACAAACATAGATATTTTTATGTGAGCTAACTCTCCATAGTCGATGTTCCACCACTCTGAATTATTATTTTTACTAAAGCAAGTCTGTGGAGAAAAAGGAATCTGAAAGAGGATCTGGCCAACATCCCTTAGCATCTTCAAAGACCAGGAGAGGGTTGCAGGACTCTCTGAGCAATTTTACACACAATACCAAACCTGGGGGAGTAATGGATATTCTGGAGAGCAGGCATGTCTTTCAAAGGGCCCTTGGTAAACTGGAAACATGGAAATAACAGCTATCAAATGCATGAAGATCAAGAAAGCCAAAAGCCAAGTGCTGGCACTTGGACTGGGACTCAATGCAAATCTGCAGAAAAGGACTCGAGGGCTTGTAAAGCAGAAATTAAATATAAGTCAGCAGTGTATCCTTGCAGCCATAAATTATGATAATATTGGGCTGTATTAGCAAGAACCAGCCAATGGGTCAAGAGAAGCAATTATTGTGGTCAGTGCTTGTGAGGCCACATCTGGAACACACTCCTCAGTTCTGAACACCTCATCTCATGAGAGGGATGGATACTCTGGAGGAAGGGCAGGGGAAAGCCACTGACCCAGCCAGGGACCTGAGGAGAGGCTGAGAGCAGCACAGTGATTTCAGAGGGGAAGGCTGAGGGGAAATTCAATGGCCATCTTAAATTTACACATCAGTCACTTAAAGGCTTCAGTACGCAGTGAAAGGGCAGAAAGCAATGGTCATAAGATACATCAAGGGAAATCCCAGCTGTGGATAAGAAAAAAAATAGTGAGGGTGATTAGGCACTAGCATAGGTTGCTCCAAAAATATTGTTTTTTGCCATCCTTAGAAATATTCAGATTTTGCCTAGACAAGGAAGTGACACAACTCTGAGGACATTCCCTGCCATGAGAGGATGTCCAGAGGTTCCTTTAATTTGATTTGTTCTATGACTCTATGGGTCATTAATAAAAAAAGGTAAAATCATGTCTTACTCCAGCTAAAATAATGTTTTTAAAGGAGTAACTGTTTTTCCATTTTTTCTTTAGTGGTTTGCCACCTAAAGACATTTTAAGTAAATTGATAAAATTGCAGAAACTACTAATTTTATTTAAGAATTTGCAGAATTGTACCATTTACCTTGTGTACTTTGAATTAATTTAAATGCAACCTTCTTTATATTTCCAGTTTAAAACTACATGATATCAAGCTCCACCCACAACTTTTAAGGTAATGCTTCTTTTAAATCCTTAAGCATTGTCTAGAGCTTCTTTATGAAACATTTTAAAACATATGTTTACATTGCAAGTTTAAAACTGTATCTCCATCTCCAGACCTATGAAATTAAGAAAACATACAGACACATGCACATGCAGCACATGAAGAAAGCTTCCCTCAGTTAGACACAAATCCTCATTTTGGTATAATTACATACAGGCCATAAAAAAACCCCTATGTAGTGTTCACAGGAGTTCTGTGTATACAGCAAGGCAGCCATATGAAGTTGAAAACCAATCCATCCTTGCTCAATAAGACATATTAAAACCAGCTAAACAGATATAAATAGCATTTGCTCTCTAAAGTAATTGCCTCAAGGTGTACACAACTTATTCCGACTCCAAATCAGAGCCCAAGTTTACTTTAAAAAGAAAAAAACGTTAAAACAATCTGAAGAGAGAACAAAACTTTCTTTGAAATCACAGTAGTCCAGTATTTATTATCTGTGGGACATGAAATTTATCAATTCTTCACTTTCATGGAGTAAGATGTCAGAAAGTTACCTGTCCACATGAACATCTTGTACCTTTGTATGCTTAGTGAGTAAGAATACAGACATATCATCTCCACATTTTATTTTTCACAAATATCTATGGAAGTCCAAGAGCTTTATTTGACAAAGCTATCTAAGATGCAAAGGATCAGCCCAGGTTTCTTTCATATGAGTTTCACAAACTTTGGTTACAAATGCAACTTCAGTACATTAAATACCAATTAGCTTTATCAAGATATACCCAAGATAAAGCTCATTGTGCTTTTTTTTTCTTGGTGTTTAGTTTACATAAAGGAAGAGCCAACATACAGGGCTTCTCAACATTCACACGTGGGTACAATTGGTAGAGGGTGGTGTATCTATCCGACTTTTATTTTCCTTAGCATCATTCAGAAGTGACTCATTACCAATCTGGCATTTGAAGACTTGTTTGTAGGCCTTCCTAAAATTTTCAGATAGAAATGCATATATGATTGGGTTCACAGAAGAATTGCTGTAAGCCAGGCAGTGTGCAGTTACCCTGAAGAGAAAGGAGGCTTGAGTCAGAGGGAAAACTCCGAATTCAGCCCAGAGGTGGATCACATGATGAGGCAGCCAGGAGATGCCAAAAACCACTACCACCACCAACACAGTCTGTGCTGTCTGAGACAAGGAAAGGAAAACACATATGACTGATGAGCACTCAAAGAATCAGCTTTAAACCTACTGCAAAACTACTGTTTCAAGGGAAAAAAAAAACAAAAAACACAACAGAAAGTATACTGAGAAGGAACACACTGCAATATTTGCTATTGATTTCACCCCATTAGCTATATGGGCTTTTTTTGCATAGAGAACTACTGCAAGGAGAACCCCAGCCTTGGAAAATGTCATAGTAAACAGCAAATGCACAACTTTCCTCAAAGGTAAAGAATGATGTTCCTAAGTCCCTACACAAAAGCTTAGCCTTTTCTGAAGTGGACCTAAGCCTGTTGTAAAATAAGACAACAGGGGTCTTTGGGAAATCTCAGCCAGATGTAATGATCTATATTTTAGTATAGTGCACAAGAGTTTCTGATTAAAATTTCAAGAGAGATCTATTATGCATGAAGGCAGCTGGTAGAAAAGCTTAGAGCTTGCCCAAGTGCTTACTTAAGTAAGCTTTTTGGAATTGTCTCCTTTAAACACAGAATTTCCACAGAGAGAGTCATACAACAATATTCTGGGATACAAATAGTGAAAAAAACCCCCAAAAGTAAGGGCTTGAAATTTCTGGTCATTGCACATTATCAAAACCAATCTGTAAATTAAAGTTCACCACCAAACACTAAATTAAAAAATGGAACAAAAAATATCTTCAGTGCTGCTTCCACACTGCACTTCCACTATTTATGAAAGGCCATCAATTTGATTAGATCAATTCTGAGCTCCAGAATGAGTTGGTAGGGACCCTTCAAGTGCTGAAGGTGTTCTGTCAGGGCACAGTGGAATTTGACTGTCAATATTTTCTTTAGCCTTCATCTACTTCAGAAACAGCAGCTGGTGCTTTGCAATGGCCTAACTAATTAATATCTATTCCTCTACCAAGTACCTCTTTCAACTAAACAAGTCTCCAAATAAAAGTCTAATAATAACTTCAAAGCATATTATGTCATGAGCCCTTATAATTTCTATATTAACACTTAATAACATAATTTTTCAGGTAACTCCTTCACATCCAAAACTAAGCCAGTGGCCACAGAGTGATAAATATTGCACCATAGAAAATATTAGATTTTTTGCTAGTTTATTGAACTTGGTCTATACTTCTTGAACTGATTAATGTTCAGGAACAAATAAACTGATCTACCTAATCAGAACATGAGTTAGCTTAGAAAAACTTATGGGAAAAATGTTTTGATTTCTGTAGCTACAGGCCAAAATAACTTATGACAGATGCTGCTGTTGATCAGTATAATCTCACAATAGAAACCAAAGGACATTAAATCTGTAGCTAATATGATTTACTTAACCTAAAGAAATCATCTGTTTTCACAAGACATTCCTCTCTTAGCCCTATGAAGTTTAAATCAGTTGCCACTAAAACAGCCACAGAGATATTTTCTTTTTCAGGTCTTATCAGGAGAATGTGTTCTAACAAGACCACATAAATTAAGAGCAGTTTATTCCCTGATTGATGTGTTCAGTGGGTTAATACTACAAGTGAAAACAAATTTTCAGGGTACCACATGCAATATTACTTCAAAAGAGGCATATTACTTTAGTTTGTTCAAAATTCTAAGAAAAATTAACCAGGAAAATCACTGGCTTTCAATAGGCTATCAATGCATCTGAAAGCAGAGGGTGACAACGTGTCTCTTGTAACTTTTACTTAAGGTATTTTGTATCTGCAGAAGAAGTAATTTTGCATTAGGAAACCTCACAACATCTTCTTTATCCCATTGTTTCTCCTAAGCCTAACTTCAGAGCTTACTTTTCCAAAATCATCACTTTGTCTTGCAAGCAAGGTATCACTAAAGCTCTTTTTTACCTACTGGGAGCTTGCTTAGGGTTTGTTACTGGCAAATAAAACTCACTTGAAGTATATGATATTAATATTGATGATTTGTGACCAAAAAGCATGAAAAATAGAATTTAGGCAAATTAGTATTTTTAGTTATTTTTT
>VZTT01042094.1:134660-180682 GCA_013400855.1 Buphagus erythrorhynchus | reverse complement strand
GTACTGGGCAACTCCAAGGGTGATATGAGGAGAGGGGAAAGACACATCCTTCATACTTGCCAGCCAAAAGCTTTGTGGCTGTTTTTCAGCCCAGCCACTAGGAGAGTGAGAGCTGCCTGCATCTCTACACTTCTCCACCTTATGCTTTGGGCAATTATTTATGCACACACTCAACTGCAAATCCCTGTTCTGCTAACAGCCTCCAAAAGCACTTTCTAGCAAGAAAAACATGGGCCTTACATCTGTAGATGCCTTTCACTGCACAGTGGAAATGCCAGGAGTTATCCTGCTATCCTAATAAAGGAATGTCCTTTCTCAGCTCCTTTGGGGACAACAGCAGCATTACTGAACTATCACCTCAGGACAGGATTCTGCAACCACCACCAGCAAATCCATTGATGATGATGGAAGACCTCAAACAGCATCCACGGAATGTGCCCCAGTGAGCCACCAGCCTGCCACAAGTGTCAGCACTACTGACAGGTGATGTTCACATCACTCTCCTCACGTTCCTCTGTCCTGCACTGCAGGCAAGTGCAAGAAAACAACATTCAAAATACTGCATTAGGAGATAGATTTGACCCCACATGGTGCTCAGGTGCAAATGTCTCCCCAGGGTGAAAGACAACAGATCATTGGATTTGACAAGCAATTTACACTAATGCTTTCATCTGTGCAGAGTTAATTCAATCTTTTCAATCCTATTTACTGAAACACTGGCACCCACATGTATTCTGATGCCATCATTTGACCCATGCTCAGGAGCAGATGTGACTTGGTTGCACAATTAAATGATGCAGCAATGCCCTAATTTAATTGAACATCTGTGTTTACAGATATACAGCCCTCATTGAAGCAGCACAGGGCTGACACTTGGCTTGCTGCTTTGGGCTCTGTTTGCTGTACTTCTTATACCTTTGTGGGGCAAACAAATCCTATGGTATGACCAGACTTACTGCCCTATTACTAAACTTAAAAACAACCTGACTCCCAATTCAAGCATATGCACAGCTGAAATAGCACAGCCAAACTCTCCTCGGATTTGAATCCTTGGGACAGAGCAGCCTCTTGCTGCCTGTAGTGCCTAATAGAATTTGCAAATAAGTATTTTTAAAAATGAAGTTTCTACTAATGCTACAGCTCTCAAAACCACTGAGCCACTTCCCACAGAGACAGCCATTTGGGGAAGGGTGGGCTCTTTTTTAAAGAAACATGAAAATGGAGTAGTGAAATTAATTATCTGTATTCCTCCCTCCTTGCTCCTGGGCAGCCCCCTGGTTTTCCCCACAGGTCATATCCAGTGTCACTGTCAATGCCAGCCACTGCAGCCCTGATTAAGTCATTACAAGTCAGCCCTTGTTCCTCCACTTCCAGTCAAGAGCAAAGGAGACACGTGCAGGCTTTGGAAGCACTGAAGTGCAGCTCTGTCGTTGACACAGCAGGGTGAGTGGAGTTGGCAAAGACCTGTGGGCTCCAGCTGTTTTGGACATGAGTGATGCCCGTGACTTGGCTGAGCATTACTCCCTGAGAATTTGCTTGGTTTTCTCCTAGAAGTGCCACGTGGGGATAAGCAGGGACATTATCAAAGTAGATTGATTATCCTAAGACCACCTTACCATGTACGGTATCAGATTGCAAACCCCACGTTCAACCAGTGCTAGGTTAGAAGTTCAAGCTTCCAGCAAAAATCTAGAAAGCACAAGTCATCCCAAGATCTGGACCTAATTTCTCTTTGAGCAAGAATCTCTGCACATCAAGCCATAGGTCTCCCAAAACTCAAGGGTTACCCAAAGTCCCCCTTTGCATTCATTTGCTTTTCCAACTCTCTTTGCAGGCTTCATTAGAGCTGGAAGCACAAATTTCTTTTCAAGACTCAAAGCAGTTTCCTTTGCCTCACCTAAGAGATGCTCAGGCATAATCAAAACTCCAGAAAGAGTAATAGGAGGGGATAAATAAAAAATCACCTATCACCTTTAGGAGTCTAAAAGCACATTATGGCAGCCTGAGCACACAGGGCATTGTCCCCATCTCACAGCTGGGAAACTGAGGCACAGATCAACACAGTGACATGGTACAGAGACATGGCAGGACTGTGGAAATCTCAAGTGAAGATCTCAATTTCTGTAACTCTGCACCTCATGCTGCAAGAGCTAAAGAGGCTGTTGTAAAGGGCTGTCACTGCTCATGCAGTGCTGGCCCTGACAGAGATCCCTGGGAGGGAAAAGGGTTAAAGAAGGGAATTTTGTTACTTTCTTGTCGTATTTTCTCGTGGGGGGAGAAGCGTCATGCAAGCAGGAGTTTTCCACTGGCTAGGCCCCCTTGCACTTATCAATGGGACCTTTCAGGACTCACTCCCTGATTGAGACATCATTTCCTGTCCAACACACTAACCCCATTGATAACTCCACACTTGATGGGAACTTTTCAAACCTACCAGGAAAGGCTGGGAGACCCAGAACAACATATACATGAAAACAGAACTAGGGCAGAAAGAGAAAGAAGAGAGAAAAAGAAAAAAACAGTTGTGGCCACAATTCACATGCTGACAACAAATGTTTGTGACTAGAGAGCTGTGCATCATTAGCAGGTACAGCAGACACAGAGAAGATGCTGACATGCTCTTACTGCAGTGCGACTGGCAGGCCTGGTACTTCAGCCCAGTTAGAAATGGAGATGGGCACAAGAGGAAGCTTAAGAACATCCCTCTCTTGTCTTCCTGCCACACAGCAAACAGAAATTAGGCCTGGCTGTAGAAATGGTCACATTTCACCCAAAAGGCCAGGAGGCCATAATAACTAATACAGCTTACAAAACAGCCTAGAGGCTTCAAGTTTCCAAGTACCAGAAATGAAACATAAAGGGGAGAAAAGATGAAACTAGAGCTCTTTAAGATACCCCAAACAAGAACTTTTTTCTCCTAATTTATGTTGCGAAAAGGCTCAGTGTTACTTTTCAGGACACAGCACAGTCAGCTACATCCTCAATACTGACCCTGAGGATGCACTTGATACTGTAACCTCAGCACAGCTCCAAACCCAAGCTCCAGTCCAAAAATCAACCTTTTCCCCCAAGTTCAAGAGTCTCTCAAATCACAGCTTTTATTTTTACCCAAGGCAATCAGTTTTGCTACCTACAAAGCTACAATGATACAAAAATATCAGTGGATCTGGATTATTGCCAAGCAGAACACCAGCCCCAAAGTGCCCCTAACTCATGCAGGTGCCTGGGAGAACTATGAGAAATGAAGCAGCTGATTCCTGGTTTCAGACTTTGGTCAGCAGCTATCCAGTAAGAAAGCTTTTGATGAAATCTAAACATACAGGCACAGATTAGAGCAAAGGAGCTGTACAAAACAGCAGGAGCCAGGACACTGGCTGGGTGGATGGCTAGGAAGAGAGACTGGAAAGTTTCCACTGCAATCTCCATTACTGAACTGCTGTGGGAGTGTGCAAAAGCTCTGTTGTTTCCAGTTACTTGGGTAAGTAGTTTCTGGGGGCCCAAAATGTAGTGCTCTCTCTGTTTTAAGTGCATCTGAAGTATTTAAAATTAGATCCCCGCTTTAATAGAAACCATTCATGAAAATGTCAGCTTCAAATGTCTTTACAGTGCAAGTTACTCACTGTGAGCATACCACCCACTTATCTTATACCCTACAAGGGCAGAGTCTGAAAAGTTTCAAGATCATGACATGTAACAGACCAAACAAGCACAAAGCCTTATTTAAAGGCACTATTAACCCAGCTGGAAACATTATTAGAAGCATGAGTAGAAATAATATTTTATGTTAGATGGGACAGACTTACCTGCAGGTCAAAGAACTTGCTGTATCTCCGGTAGATGATCTGGGAAGTCAGGTCAGACCATGTTACGTTGATGATATAGACCTGTTCAGGGAAAAGAAAACACAAATCAGCCTGGGCCACAAGCACAGGACACATGCAAAGGCAGAACAGTCAACATAGGTTAATTTCAGATCTCACTGGCTGTTCCCACTCACAGTGAGGAATATAGCCCTGGGAGCAGGACAAGCCTAAATTAAAGCATTTTGCAACTTTCACCAGAAATTTTGAGAGAGTACTCAGTGCTCTCCCACACATCCCCATCAGCAGCTCCCACTGGCTTTGCTCTGCCTGGGATAAAAGCTCTAATTGAGCAACACCACATTTTCTGGTCTGTGGTAGCACACCCTGCCTTCTATCCTCTTTGGAGGGTCCCAGGGCCAGCTACAGGCATGGCTGGGAGAGCAATTCCATCCTTGAAGCAACAGCTTATCATGAGATGCTGATCTCCAACCCCACACTCCAGGTTGTCTCTGTATATGGAGATGTGGCTGCCACCCTTCCCAAGCAAGGAATGGCTCTGGTTCAACAGGAAACTCAAAGGAAATGCAGCTCCACAGGTGTTGTGGAATCACAGCCATGCAACACAGTTCCTTACTCACACCCATGCATGTGTGACAGAAACCAAGCCCTGCCATGGCACACAGCTCTTGCTGAGTCACATCAGACCACCCGGCACCTTTGGCACCCACTGGAGGATGATGTAAATCCGGACAGTGAGAGTGACACTGTTTCCTTGCATGGATGGAAACATCAACAGAAGCCTGGAAAAAGCCCAGGACTTCCCTTGTCCAACCCTAGTCCATCCCCAAAACAATCCTCTTACAGAAACACTGTTTGGCCAGAAGCTGTGATAAAAAATTAGTCGCACGAATATACATATACATGTACACACACATACACAGAAAAAACCACAAAAGTTTCCTTTTGACCCTCATACCTGCAAATTATTTTTTTAAAAAATTAAAAATGGGCCAGGTTCTGCTCTCTCATACGCTTGCCCTCAGGCAAATGCTAGTCCTGCTGCCTTGATGACAGATCCCCAACAAGACTTCAGCAAACAGGATGGAGCTATCAAGGGTGACCACGCAGCATCAATATAATGAAAATCACAGCTAGGACAGCTCCTGGGCCTTTAAAGCAATTTTCAGGTTTCACATATGGACTGAGATAACAATCCAACAGAGGAAACAGGAAAGCATTCCTCCTCCCTCAGCCACAGCATGGCAGCAGGAGCTCTCCCTTTTGCCATGGGTGCAGAAGTGAAGCTGTCTCCAGCAATGGGGGATGGATAAGCATCACCCTCTTCTCTATCTCCCCCAAGACACCAGACCATCTTCCAAGCTACTGATTCAATTGCTTCTGTACTTTTACCAATAAAAATTATTGCATGAAAATCCCTGGAGGGGTTTTGAATATTGGGCTTAACAACACTTTTCCAGGGACCACCAATGGATTTTCTTTTCTTCTTCTTTCCCAGTAGGAGAGGTATCCTCCCAGAAACCACAGAGATCCTGCAGCCATACTTTCCTCTCTGCTTGTTACAACCACATTTAGTCTCCAAGGCAGTCTGCCTACCATCTCCTGCAGCCCAGTTTCATGGCATTCAATAACTGGAGATGCTGAGCACAGGCTGTTAAGGAGATCTGGGGCCTTTCTCATTATTGCATCAAACATATCTGCTCTTCCCACCAGGGCAGAGACCATCAAGGCTGGAAAGGGGAAGAGTCCCAGGAGTAAGAGCCTGACTCTCAGCACATCCAGGTTACTCTGCTGCATCTCATAATTCTCTTGGAAAACCAAACCACCTCCTTCCTGCAATGCCCATATACACAAGGGTGACATCAGCATTGCCCTGCTGCATGGAGGGGAGCTAAGCCTGTGTAACATGAAGATTTCAGGTCCCCTTTAAAGATCTTACCCATGCAGTCAAGGCAGAGGAGTCTGAGCCTGGGAAGGAAGCTGCTGTTGCCAATTTTCAGGCCGGCCACACTACACTGAAGAATATTTTTCCATGTGTTTGTTGTGGGAAAAAAAAAAAAGTTTGTAGCTTCACTCTGAGCTAATTCACACACAAATATTTCTACTCATTCTCTATCCAACAGCTACTTTCAGATGGAAAACCCATTCGATTAAAAACAGATCTTGACAGATGGGAGCTGAATAGGATCCAAAAGCAACTTCAGATACTGTAATTCTGGCCCTGAGTTCTCACAAAGAGGATGAGACAGGAGGAGAAACATATTGCACATGTAAATAAAGATTATAATTTTTCTTTCATTATGCAACTTTTTTTCAGAAACTAGAAACAAAACACATATGCCACAGACATCCAGGCACTTTGAATTTCATGGCACTTCAGGCTTCTCCATGCTACTCTTCAGAACCCACAAAAACTGTGAGTTCCTGAAATTTTTAACAGCCTACAAGTCTGCTTGGTCAAAATCTAATGCAGGCAGAAGTCAATCCTGCTTCAAGATTCCAGTTTGGTGGCGCAGTCAGTGGCACAACATATCCATGACACAAGAAGGGGCAGAGTTGGATGCACAGGGATATTCTGGGCAAGAGGCTGGATTTATTTGGTGCAGGGAACAGGTGTAGGAGCAGCACCCCACTGCATGGCGCAGATACATCCCCACATCTGAAATTCAGGCTCTGTGGGAATTAAGCTGCCACAGACTTCAGTCAAGCTAGGATTTTGTTGCACATTTAGGACAGCAATTAATTCTTTTTGAGCCTAAGGTCTCCTCAAGCTCAGTAAGTGATGGATGGGGCAGCATGCAGATACACTGACTTCTATTTAATGGAAAGATTAGTGCAGAAGCAAGAAAAGCCTTTAATCATAACCTGGTGTTGTGTGAAGTGAGAAACCAGTGGGTTCAAAATCTGCTCGGTGGGAGACAGGTGCAAAATCTAAAACAGCTATTGATCTTTTTTGCTTGTTTGCCCAAATCAAATTGCTTCCCAAAAGCCACCATTTAAAATAATGGGGTTTGGTCAAAAAAGATTTGTAAAATGGCAGATTATAAATACAAGGTCTAGAGGTTTCAGAAGCCTTAAATATCACATTTCTCTCCCTTAGAGATCTGAGTTTGGAAGTTATTTGCTTCTGCTGCCTTGGTCAGATGCATAACCTTTTCGTGAGCATCAAACATTACATCAGCTTACCTCACCGTTTTTTTTTTCTCAGATCTTAAAATGGGTTTCTGTGAAAGTGATCAACAATGTCCCAAGAGAGAGGGAGAAAAGCAGTCCTGGGGGAGCCCAGGGTCATGCAAACACAAAGGGACAAGGAGGCAGCAGGAAATATGGGATAAATAGGGAGAGTCATCCCACGCTCGAGCGCCCAGCAGAGCCAGCACCGCTCTCACAGCTGCCTGCAGAGCCAAGGGAAGGCTTTCTGTGCCAACCAACAACTCCCCAAAACTGAGCCACACAAGCCACCACTCCAACACACAGCTGGTCCTGCCCACGAGAGAGTCCCAGCTCCTCAGCACATTCTGTCTTGATGAAAGGAGATAAAATCAAAGTACCTTACATGTCTTGGAGCAAGCTCTTTCATGTAAGTACAGTGTTTTCCTACACACAACTACACTGTAATCAAGATTCCAAATTACTACAGCAATTAATTACTAAAGGCAAAGAGTCCTGCTTTATGTATCTGCCATGTTTGTAACCATAAAGGAGTCTGATAGCATAGATGCTATTCAAAAGCTTCACCTTAAAAATCCTTAACAAAGGTCCTTAACAATGAATGAAAATTGAAGTACAAATGGCAAACAAGTCACCGTACAATCACTGAGTGCTCCAGCCACTAAGAATGTTCACTTTTTAATTTCCCAAGTCCAGTCTTTTTTTGATCCATTATTGTATTTTGAAAGAAGTCCTTCTTCAGAGAAGGAAGAAGCAGGCCTTTAAAGACTGTAGAATATTAATCAGGAACTGAGCCTTATATATAAGTAGCTCTTAATATTCATGGCTTATGAAAGAAGGTGCAGGGTGCCAGGGGGATTTTATCAGCTGCTAATTATCGTTGTTTAATTCTAGCTCTGGGAAACGTCTACTTTACCCACCAGGGAGCAGAAAATTTATTGTAAACTGAAGTCATTGCTCTCCCTTTACTGCCTACACAAGCAATGAGGAAAGATGACTTCCTACTACAAAACACATCCACTCTAACGTCACTGGGCATGACCTTATCGTTGACTGTCTTGTTTTCAATGGAAAATATCCAGTTCTAGCCAGCACAAACCCCAGAGGTAACAAATTCAGGTTATTCTCATGTGACTGATTTTTCAATTGTTTTTTTAGAGGCTAATGTCTTGTCATCTATGGCCAGATGAGCTGGAATGGAAGACAAATGTCTGAAACTGGTTGTCTGATGAAACCAAGATAAGAACATACACAAATACAAGAGCTATTGGCAAAGAGAAGGTTGAAGAGCAGAAACCAGAAATATCCCTGCACACATAAGAGCGGGTGTTGTTAACCTCTAGTAAGTAATTACAGTAAACCAGCTATTAAGAGAGGTCTGTGAATGCAAAAGACAACACTATAGTGCAGTTTGTATGCAGATATCATCATAACATCCTCTTTTATCCTGGACAATGTCAGCTTCTTCAAAGACTCCTATTAAAGTGTTGGATGTTTGTCCTCCTATGAATCAGGTTTGAGTTGGAAAAGATACTCCTCCCCTGTATTCAGATACTATCACTGCCTGTGAGCTGGAAGCTTTCCATCAGCACAGCTCAGCATGTGAATGCTCCCTGGTCCACTTCCATGCAAAGTCAACTCAGCTCCTGCAAGGCTTGCAGCAATTTCAGCTGCTTCATTTACCTGGCGGAGTTTGCATTAAAACAACTTAAACTGCAGCAAAGTCAACATACATCTGTGCCCCAAATTAGCAGAGTACAGCCCCTGCACCAACTCACTGTTTGCATAACCATTTTAACGTCAAAGATGTGCTGATGAGCACAAGTTGGTGCTGGCCCAGATCCAGATTTGAAGTGATATCAGCCTAGAGACAGCAATTTTGGTACCCACAAGAGCAAAGCTGCTCAGCTTCCTGATGAGGTTTGGTTGATTTTAGGTATCTTCTTCCACCTTGTAAGACACTGGCACCAGTAGCTGGGGTTTCCCCAGGGTAAGAGACCCTTGTGTCCTCAATTTCTGCCCTGTACAAGAGCCAGCATGGCAACAAGAAGAGTGGAATGCTCCAGGAATAAGCACAGAGAATGTAAGCCCTTCTCACGCACACATCACACCTGTGCCTTCACTTGGCTTGGATCACATCTGACTCTGGATTCAGTGAGCACAGCACAGGCTTCTTGCCCAGCTCACTAGCATCCAAAAGGCTCTAAAAAGCACCTTGAGACCTGGGAAATTCCCACAGAGATGAAGTCAGACCCTCAGCCCCAAGCCAGCGGCGAGTCCATCGGCGGTGCCATGCAATGAGGTCACCTTTCAGCACGATGGTCTCTGAGGTACCTCACCTCAGTCAGGACAGGGCCAAGGAAGAGCTATTTTCAAACCCACTCCAGAGCTGTTCTCACTCCAGGATTTTGAAGACTGAGCTGAGAAACAGAGATGAGACTTGGAAGAAATATGAGACCCGGGGAGCCCCAGACAGGAAAGGTCCTTGCAGGGTGGTTGCTGCCAGGGCAGGATGCCTCAGAGCAGTCCCAAGGAGGGGCTGCACGCAGGTGTGGGGTGTCTGGCTTCCTCATGCACCAGATGTGGTGTCACAGACACCCCTCTACCAGCTCATGTTTCCATTACCAGTGGGGAAAATGTAACTGAGAAAAAGCCAAAATGACCCAGGGGTCTCATGGACAAATGCTGCACGTACCTAAGTCTTGGAAGCAAAGCAGAGTTACAGTATGCTGGGAGAGAGCAAACTGAACAGCTCTAGCATTTGCCAGTTCTCATCTGTGAGCAGCCACCACACAGGCAACTAAAGCAGGACAGCAGTTCCAGTTTCCATCATAATTTGCAAGCTAATTTACACTCAAAATAAACATACAAGTGAGGAGAAAGAAAAAAAACGGGGGGGGGGAGGGGGATACGAGAGTTTTCCTTTCTCCACTGATTTCTTTTGTGGATCTTGATTCACGTCTAAACTATAGCGTAAAAGGATTAATGCTGCTTCTCTTTTCAGCCATATCATACCAAAACTGTCCTGAGTACACAAAAAAACCCTCCTTTCTAGCTCCTAATCTAGTCATATTCTCAAGACTCAAACTGAGTCCACTCTAGTTTAAAAAACCATACCACTACTGCCATAAAACCATACCTATATGGACACAGATCTTCCTAGTGGAGCAGTAACCAGGGTGAAATCTGTTTCTCTTTGCCAAATCCCAGTACTTGAAATCAAATGAGAATAGCAAACAACTGCCTCAAGCCAGCCAGCAGACATCCCTGGAACACAGGAAAAGGAATTCATTTGAGTATGGAGGCACCTGGCTGGATGATTTTGCTGGTTTCCTAGCTTCAGGGGGACAGACCAGACACAGAACAGGGTTGTGTCTGCATGAGGAATCCAGCTCATCGTGTTTACACAGGCAGAATAGACAGTAGTTAGCCTCCCATATTTTTCTCATGCACTGATGAGGTTTTAAAGCCCATAGTTCAAATTCTGATTTAGTCTCAACTTCACCCCTCAGGTTTTTGGCATTTGCCAACTTGAGTTTCTAAACACTGTCTTCAGGCCTTTCCAGCATCTTCCTGCTAAGATGCTAAGCTGTCCCACACAATCACAGCAATAGGCCAACAGCAGAAAACCTCCCTGCTTTATTTCTCTGCACAACCATGCAAATTATCATGAGAGGCATAAGAAGGTAAAAAGTGGAATCTGCACTCATGATTTGTGGCAGTAACTTGACCAGAGAGCTGCAGAACTGGAACAGCTGGGAGCCCTGCAGCATGGTTACAAACCACCTCCAAGCCTCTCACCAGGCTTGTTTGATTACTTCATTTAAGTTCATCCTTGGAGGTGTGTGAGCAGAATATGATGTGTCTGATTCTTGCAGACATTCAGTATCTGTACTGCATTAGCAGGGTTTTGTTTGCTCTTAACTGATATCCTGGGTCATGTCAAAGACCTGTCAAGGCTATCTTAACTCCAGCATATCCAACAACTACAGCTTATGGAAAGAGAGAAAGAAACAGGATTAGTGAAGACTGGTCACTTCTGCACTACCACTTCCCAGCTTCTGGAAGCAGATCAGCAGCTTCCCTGCAAGGGGAGGAGACAAAGGAAGTGGACAACATCCACCCGTTACATTGACATGTGTGCATGAGGGAGAGGGAGCATCTGTGCAGAGCACAGTGTGGACTCATATTTCTGTTTCCAGTCTGTCTCAATCCACCTGCATTTACTTTCCACGTGTGATGGAACTATTTGTGAAGCAGAATAACTACAAGACTCATTTTCTGCCCTTTAAGAGTTGTCAGGTTATTAGAAAACAGATCATCTTAGCCTACGGAGCATTAGAATATTAGAATGACAAATGTTAAATGGAAACAAGAACATACAGGCTCTCTGTGAAACCTGCCCCCCTTGTGGCCTTCTCAAATACCCTACCGGGTCTGAAAGAGGCTGTCTAAGGCAAGCAAACAAAAATAATACAGCTGCACTTGGAGGTAAAGATTTTTCAGCTTACTGCCTCTTAAATCTGGATGCCATGTGACTGATAAACTATTTTAACTCAATGCTTGTGCCCTTCTCCTCAACAGATGGTTGGTGTTTCATGACAGCCCTAAAATATGAGCATGTCCTGGTGAAAGAAGAGAATCTCCATTCAAGAAAAGGGAATTGGAAAAAGAAACGATCAGCAGACAAAATAGAATTTTAAATCTTCCAAGGTTAACTGACCAATTTTGAATACAGGAATTACATCAATTTCACTAAGCTGGTTTTAGAGATTGATTTGCAATTGAAGTTGTTCTGAAATGAAACTTATCACCCCCAAAGAGTACAGCTGAATGTGGAAATCCTCAGTGCCAGTGCTGGATGGGGAAGTGAGGAGGAGGTCCCTCTAAGCCAATCACTTCTCAGCTCCTACATCATCATCATGTCAGTTGCAAGGAAAAGGATAGACACCAAGGGGAAATAACACTTTAAAAAATTACTTTCTAATATGAAATTACTTAATTCCCCTGTCCTTCTTTTCTGCAAAGGAACAAATCTTAAAAACTGACTCAAAACTGGCTTCATCCTCCTTCAACTGAAATGAGTTTTAACAGGAAAGGATTGAGGCAGATATGAGTATTTTGAAAATCACACCTTAGTTTATAACACATCTTGCAATCTTCAGCTGTAAGAGATCACACTGCTGCTATCAGTGATGATGATCATTCAGATGAGGGCAGTGTTTGTATATTAAATCCAATCCTGGTCGAAATGGGTACAACCTGCATCTGATTTTGACTGCCATTACAGCATCATTAGACTCACAGAGGCCAACAGGAAGAGTTTAATTCTCTTCATGGTGCTGGATCAAACCTAACATGAAAGCAAAATCAGTAAAGTATCAGAAGGATACTGCCAAATCAAAGAGGCTTATGAGAGAAGCAGCTGAATTAATTTTGGCACAAGAGGAATTGACTTGAAGGATGTTCAAAACAGGATGAGTAGAGCTCTGCTCATATTTCAGGCAAAGGGATCTTTGTCATCGAGTGCCCTGGGGCCAGGGATACAGGAATAGCTTGGTCAAATGAGAACTAACAAAAACCTGCTTGCTACTGTTAAGTGCATCAGGATTGACAAGACACAGAGAGAGACAAAATACAACCTGGAAGTTGCTGTTTCTCACACAGCACCACGTCTCACCCATCTCTGTGCCAACTTATTTGTACCTGTGGGAGATCTCTTGGAGCACCTTTCTGCTCTGAGAACAAGGGTTCTTCTTCCAGTTCCAGCAGGCTTGGACTGATGCATTTCCCCAGCTGTGGAGCTCATGTACAGTGCTGGAGCATGCACAGCTTGTGGCCACATGCAGACACAGCACACCATGGTACTGCTGAGCCCATTGCACACATGGTCCCAGAGCAGTTCTGCTGTAGCTATAGACTTACCCAAATGGCAAGTACTCCCTGCCCAGGCTGCCTTGATGTCACAAAGAGGCGTGGTTGCTACAACCCAGCCTCCCTTTTGGCCTCCAACATCCAGGATTCCTGCTCTGCAGCAACACTTGCATGTAGTTTATATTAGCATGCAAATCTTCCGGCTTTGATTCTTAACCTTACATATGACCCCCAGATGCAGTGTTGGAAAAGCAAAGCAAGGGCCTGGGAAAATGAGCAGAACTCCTCCAGGCCCTTCCAGAACAATGACAAAGCTCTGGGACATTCTTAGTCCAAATAATGGAAATCTCCCGGGATTTTGCCATAGAATAGTGGGATTTTTTTCTTCTCATTTTGAGTAGAGGGAAACAAAAAGTTCATGTAAACCAAGAGACCCTCAGATTCACAAAGTCAGACCTGAGGGGCGCAGTATTTTAAGTGTGAAAAAAACAACTCCGAAACGAACTCTTCTAGTTTCTATCCTATTTGTGCAACTACGTTTTTCATGCATGACTAAAGGATAAAACTTGAGGTGAAATCAGCATCAACTAGCAAAGCATTCCAGAATTGCCAGCATAACACGCTGACAGATCACAGAATGGTGTGGATTGGAAGGGACCTTGAAAATGATCTAGTTGCAACCCCCCTGCCATGGGCAGAGAAACTGTATTTGCATTTTAAATGAAAAATTATAAAAGAGCAACTGAAAAAAGGAGCTATCCTCAAAAAAATAAACACTATTCTGCAAACCTTCAATGCACATAGATCTTTAATTATACTGCATGACTATATCTATATATCTATAAAAATATAAAAGAATGAATGTACTTGTTCTCTGCAGAACAATCCTGACAATGTAAAACCAATTCCTGGAAAAAAGGGAACAAATTTACACAGCCTCAGAAAGATGCAATACTGAAGTCACTGGAAAAATGTCATTCACTGTAATGACCTTTGACTTCAGGCTTTAGAGAAATCCATGTTTCTTATGGGGAGAAGAGTGAAAAAAGGAAATTATTTTTTATCCCAGTCTTACAAACAATGTCTGAATTGCACTGCAAAATGCCTAAGAGGCAAACATGGAGCACCCTCTTTATTCCAACCCTCACCCCCCGGCCTTCTGGCCAAACCAGGAAAACCAATGCAAGAGTCCTGTGCAGAATGGATTCTCTCTTGGCAGGGCATGTCACTCAATTAAACACAAAATTACCTTCTTCCTGTGGACCTTCAGGGTTTTCAGGAAGATACTGTGCCAAATCCTCACACCCTCAATCACTGCCTCTTTGCTAAGTTGAACTATTGTCTCTGCCCTTTCCTTCCCTCCTACTCTTCTCACAATCATCCTCCTTTTCCCACGCTGGGCTTCCTGCCTTCCCACTTGCAGGAACACCCTCTCCCACCCCAGCCATGCAGGACCATCACAGGCAGTGCAAACCCATCCCTCTCCATCTCTGCAGTCACAACCTGGGCCACACACAGGCACAGGGACACTGAGCCGTGCCCAGCAGCTTCCAGATCCAGCCCACCTTTATCCAGCACGGCGGGAGGAGCCAGCATTGCTCTGCCCTGCTGGGATACACAGAGGCGGCAGAGATGCTTTTTTCAGCCCTGAGCAATACCATGCTTTGGGTATTTCTGCTCAAAATGTCACTTCTTTAAACCCTGCAAATACAAGGATCAATGGTAGGAAAAGCTGTCCAACTGCTGGGCACAGGGATGGCTGCTGGACAGGACAGTTACACTGCCTTGCTTCACCCCCAGCTGAGGAACTGGGATATGAGCCTCCAGGCTGTACTGCAGCCAGAGGAGAAAGCCATCCTGCTGACCTGCTCAGCCCACCAACCCAACCTGCTTCTCTGCAGTTTTTACATGGGGTACAAAGGAGATGAGGCCCTAAAAGAATGCTAAATTAGGGTAGGTGGTGATTATCAGCAGTTGTGACCATACTGCCAAAGGACCCGATCACCAAACCCAGCCCCATACCTGGCACAAGCCACCACCTGAGCTCCTGCTGTGAGCCTGGACTCTTTCAGTGTAGAGGTGAAGAAAACTCCCAGGCATTTTTAGTCACTCTAAGCTGGGCTTTGTCACTCGCACAGCTTCCCCCCAATAAAAAATTCCACATCTTCTCTGGAGATGTGCACTGCTGCTTGGCGATGCAGCTTCTGTCAGAGGTGCCAGGGATGGCAGTGGCTACACTGATTCCTTCTTGCTTCACAGCTCAGCACAAGCCTCACATACCCTGGGAGTTACTCATTTTTGGAAGGAGGGTATGTGGCTGCAAGTCAGCATGTGTCCCATTAGAAATAAGCTTTTTAGGGCCATGCCCATATTATATGTTCTATCAAAATCACTAATAAAACACGAATCAGCAAAACGACTGTATAAGTTTACATTTCTGTCAAATTTAGGGCTTACATTGCTTTAGAACAATAAACAAACCTCTTCCTTTCACTCCCCAAGCCTGAATGTTCTCCCACTCTTAGCCACTTAAAGGGAATTATGAATGTTGCACAGACAAAAACTCTATTAAATCTGCTGAAGTGTCCACCCAAAGCCCAGAAAGATCACTGTCTGTAACAGCAGGCTTTCAAGAACTAATACAGCTGCACTCAACACATCAGCAGGAGACAGCAGGAATTTGGTAGGCAGAATTTAGAGAAAAAGTTCTAGTTTTATGCAACCCTATATTGGGATCTCAAACTGGCCAAAGCTACTCATCTCATATCCTTGTCTAGGTAGGTGGCAATGGCACACATCCCTCTCCAGAGGTGCCTCTTTCTCCGCCTGCAGGAAGAGACAAATCCAGGCAGACATCCTACGTCTACAAGGCTGAAGTTAAGGTGGATGTACAATAAGGAAAGGCCTACATGGTGCAGAGATGCCCAAATTGACACTGACTGTGTCTCCTCTGTGATCAGCACTATCAGTCTGTGGTGGTCAACAAACCAGCTTAGCTGAGCCAGCTCACTCACACAAAGAGCCCCAAATCTTGCCTGGGCACATGAGCTCTGGCCCAGCATCACTGATAGTGATGTAACACTTCCACGTTCCTGACCTTTCAAAAAAAACCAGGATTTGACTCCAATCCTCATTCAAAAGATTCAAAGTTTTTAACCTGAGTCCCCAGAGTGATTCTAAATTCTAATTTATGAAGAGCTAAGCAGGAAGGAGCCAGAGGCACCACTATAATTTACCAGGAGGCAGATATGCAAAGTGGAGGGAGAGACAAGCCCTGCAGCCATCCCCATGCAGAGATCTCTGCTCCAGGGCTGGCTGGCCAGGGGGCAAGCTGAGCCTAAATCATTCATCCTCTGTGCAGGGCATGGCTGAATGCCACAAAACCCAGGAGGTGTGAATTACAGCATCTTAACTCACACCCTGAAGTGTCTTATTGCAAAACGGCTCTGGGCAGAGGTAGGATTTTTTATTTCCAATGTTGTAATTCCCCTGTCTCTTCTCTCTCCCCACAACCGCCCCTCCAGTAGAGGTACATCCAAAGAGGATCAAATCTCACCCTCCTCAGCCCTGTGAAATGCAAGCAAAACTAGCAGGACTTGGCCCACTGTGCCTTTTCTTAAGGCTTCAGCAATATTAAATTAATACTCTTTAAATATAAAACATTCGTTGCCTTGAACAACACAAAGATGGATGTAAAATCACTGGATTCACAGATAGGTGCTACGGGTGGGCTCTGCTGAAAGGGAAAGCATCCCGTGCTCCAGCAGAATGCCTCCCTTTCCATCTGCTTCCAGATGTGGCAGGAACAGATGGGCTGCCACGAGGTGCCCAGAAATGTCTCAGGTTCAGGGCCCCATGCTCCATGGGCCCTGCTCTGTTTGCAGGCTGCTGATGGGAGCTGCCTCTCCACCTGCATGCTCACAGGCAAAAATAAAGTCTACATCTACACCAGCAGATGTAGACTGTCAAATGTGACAGCCGGCCCCTAGCAATTCCACTGGGCCACTAGCTCCAGGATTTGCCCTGGTGTGCCTCAGGAAGAAGGAATGGACATCCTGGGCATCCCTTAGGAGCAGCAGGGTGATTCATCACTCCAGGGGCCAGGAGGATATATTCCAAGATTAAAAAAAAAGGGGGGGGGGGAGGGAGAAGAAAATCCGGGGCAAAAATCTGCTCACAGGTCAACCAAATTTGACTGGAAGCAGCAAACATGGAGTAAGTGTTCCACAAGACATACCAAATCCTGTCTGACACAGCCACTGTGGCTGCCCTCACGTGACAGAGGGACAAAGTCAGACAAAATGATGGCAGGAGCTCTACCAGACAAGAAAGCCACAGGCTTGGGTGCCAGAGAGACACCACTAGGCTCCCACAGTCTCTCCTCCCTGTTAACCATCCAAATTGCTCTTGAGGGTGAGCAAAGGAGGCCAGTTGGAGAACAGACTGGTAGTTTTAGTGGAGCATAGCCACCAGCCCTGAGACATGGCTGACCACAGGGCAAAACCACAGCCCCATCAGCATTCTCCAGGAGTGTCTCAGAAAGCCCAGACTGCCCTGGATGGGACAGACAAGAGTACAACTTGCATGGCTGTGCCCCATGCTGTCTGTGCTCCAGAGGACAGGATTTCTGCTCCCCCAGCTGCCTGTGAGGCTTCTCCACCAGCAACGCAAAGACAGCCAAAAAGTTCCTCAAGGCTCATAAATAAGGAGGCACACCTCACTTGATGGTGAGATTTTTCCTGTTCTTCATGATCACAAAAAATCCCTTTTCTGAACATTGAGATGAGTGATTTGCTTTGGTCCCATGGATAAATGTCATCTCCTCAGGAGATGAAATCTTTCAATAAAGTGTAGGGCAGAGACTGAACAGCCCGTGGAAATCACAACAGCAATCCCTTGGAGACTCAGCCTGCCAGGGCACTGAAGGACATCGTAAACTTCAAAAAAGGGCCTTAATTCCAGAGATTTCAATGGGATTTAAGCCTGCACTTAACTCTTGTCACTGATTTGCAGCTGGTGACCCTCAAAGTCTTCCTCTCTGTCCCTTTGTCCCAAGAAGTGACAAATTACAGTGCCTGCACTTCTACAACTGTTGATTTGAGGGCTCTGTGAAAATCCTAACTTGCTGAATATCACCCTTCTACTATAATTCTGGGCTTTCCCAAAAGCAGTCCATGCAGTTGGTCTACCACCCTGATCAACAATGCTTTTCCAGGCTTGCAGGGATGAGCAGGAACCCTCCAGCCCAACATCTCCACAACTGCAGCACGCATTAATTGCTCCAATACCCTAATGTCACACATCAGTTACAACCTGCCAGCTTTCAGCTGGAGATGACTGAATCCTCTCCGTTTTGGCTCACTTCTTGCCACAGCTGCAGCAGCCCACACAGGCTTCCAACCCTTGTTAAACCACACTAGCTGTGGATGCCATAGTGACAGTAGTGCAGCCTGGGGAGGGATCTGAAGCAGCCCCTCCACGGTGGCAAGAAAGCCAAGCCATGACTGCAGTCACTCAGCAGCCAGGACTCTGTGGAGAGGCTGCCACATGGCTTTGCTCTGTCAGCTGCACTGCTTCTTAGCTTGAAACCATGAAAAGCCACAGTCAGCAAGCATGTCACCAGCTCCCCAAGTCAGCAAAACACTATCACAGTGAGAAATCACAGAAAACAGAAAAACATCACATTTCTACCTGTTTATTCTACAATTGATTTAATTGATCCATTCTACCCATGGATTTAAGAAGCAGGACAGGCAAAACAGGCTGAAGTTTTTTTCAGGAGTTCAGAGAAATCCCATCTATGGGAAAGGGGTACTAATTCCAATCTGCAGATGTGGCCACTCAAACAGGTCCACCAGCACACTTGGAAACACCTGAGAGGCTGACTAGAAACCCAGCTACCTTCTCACTGACATTGGAGCCCACCTTAGCTCAAAAACTAACTCCAAAACACCACTGAACTACAAATCTCCTTGGCAGGGTAAATTACCGAAGCATGATTTAAAAGTGAGCTCCGAAGTGAGGGAGCTCAGCCAACCCCTGCATCTGGCCACAATATTGAGAGTCAATCCCCCAGCTAACAACCTCAGACTCCATTGAGGTGTGACATTAAAAAACAACCCAAATAATATCCCAGCCATGTCATTTTATTCTTTTTTCCCTTGAAAGGACATCTGGCATGCAAGCCTTGGGTTTTCCCTCATCCCAGAAAAACCAACAGCCACATTTTCCAGAAGTCTCTTTTCCCTACCCAGGGAGTGGAAGGGATGCAGTCAGTTAATGTATGGCTCCTAACATTTTTCCAACGAGCTGGTTGGACTCCCATTCCCTTCTCCCATAGAGGAACACAGCTGCTATAATCAGCCTGTAGCTGGGAAGGGAATGGAAATACCATTCCTGTCACTGCCACATAAAAATCAGCAGCTGACAGTGACAGATTGCAATGAATCTACAGCCTCCTCTAGGAAGGTAAAGCATCTCTCTTATCTCACATAGAAAAACCCTCCAGAAACAAGTGTCTCAGACTGGACATATCTATCTATAGTAACAGTCTGCAGATATGTTCTTAAAACTAACTCAAGCAAAGCTTCCTCTACGTCCAGGCTCTTGCATGTACCTTTGTAACCCCTTTAGAAAAGCAATTTCAGGACAGCTCTGGTGAAGCAAGCACTGATTCCAGTTGCACAGTGGGAGGGATGCAGCTCTTGTGCTCCCAACAACTGTTCTGTCCTAGCAGGCAACAAACCTGGTAACAGTGGAAAATATTTGTGCAGCCTTTCCTGTTTTTAGATTGACATGATCTGAAATTCTCTTCCAGCTTCATGTTCTTGTGAATTTTTTCAGCTGCCAAGAAACCATCTTTTCACCAGAAGGAACTGTGAAAATGGGCTTGGATATCTATCACAGCTCCAGCAACCTGACCAAACTCCTCATGGCAACACCAGGTAGGACTCAGACCAAGCCACACAGCAAAAAGACTTCAGCTCCTACCCTCAAGTGAGCACAGGGCCAAGGGCCACTGATGCCAATGGGACTGATGTGAGGATGGAGCTCGTGAGAAGCCCAATCTGAACTGTGAAACATTGAAGAGTTGTTTCCCAAACATTAGAATATGGCCTGAAAAAGAACCACAGTGTTTCCAAAGGAAAACTGAATTGAAGCAACGTGACTGAAAGGGAGCCTTGTTTGGAAGCTCCAATCCAAGAACCAACTCAACCTGGTCACTGGCTCAAAGCTGAGGGGATGGCATCTGGAGGTGAGGGGAGTAGGAGAGGCTTTTCCAACAAGGGAAGAAAAGCTTTTCAAGAAATTCTTGTGCTTTGATTTTAAAGACCCATGAAACAAAGAGGTGAAATGCAGAGAGAATTCACAAGCTTGAGAATACCAGTACCTGCACACACAGCTGGGACACGTAAACTTGACAGTGCCAGACACAAGACAGAAGAAAAAAATTTTTTGGAGGCAATGTTTTTTTCCAGGAAAAAAGAACAATGTGGCTATAAAATAATGCATTTTCATACCAAGTTTATTTCAAGCCTTGTGCTACAGGCAGTGCTGGCCTACTGACTGCCAAGCTGGCTACTGTGTTTCTCTTCATTCTATGATACTTTTTTGATTGGCAAGACACTATTCCAGAGCTATAAAACCTTCCTGGAACATTCTTCCAATAAACCAAATTCCTTTTCTTAGTAATCATTTTATTTGACTAATTATTAGCAGCACTTGGAACAAAACAGACAGCACAGGCAAAATCAAAGAGGATTTAGTCCCTGCCCAGGAGCTGTTTATGCACTGCATGAGAAGGACCAGGACTGAGGTCTCCATCTCAGCTCCTCATCCTGGACAGCAGAATAAGCAGAAGTCTAGTGGGAGCATGCTGGGGAGCTGCCTGCTCTAGGGAATGATGTATTCTCAAGGTCAATAATATCTGACTCGACTTTATGTCCTACCTGGGCCTAGGAAAGATGCTCTCTTGGGTACTTGCCTTCAAGGACTAGTCCTGTCTATCCATGTCAGCATAGGTAAATTTGCTCTTACAGGGTGCAACATCCCTCTGCAATGAAAAAATTGCCCTTTGGCAGGAATGGGGAAGAGGAGTAGCTCTACTTTCCCTATACAAAGCAAACAAAAATTATATTCCTTCCATTTCTTTATCAGCAACTGAAGATACAGTCTGGATGCAGTACCTGGGAGACTGAACTGCTCTGCAGCCCATAGGGAAGCAACGTGGTAAGGGAAGGTCTAGTTAAACACAGATAAAATCTATTCTAGGGGCACTGTAGAGCAGAGATTAAAACTCAGGAGTTGCAAGGCAGTTATTCACAGAAATGAAGAGGGAACAGCTTTGTGAAGGAAGAATCAAGGGGATATTCATATCTAAATTCACAACAAATATGGGGGTCATGTTGCTGAAATGCAGCAGTACAGTCCACCCCATGCAACCAAAGCTGCTCCTCTCAGCAGCAGAATAAACTCCCTGGAGTCTCTCTGTGGCACACTCAGGTTCTATGGGATATTCCTGTGGGATATAAAAAGCCTGCTGACTCGCTGGCATGGGGCACAGCAGCTCAGTCACGCACAGGGATTTTCTCTTGGAACACTTCTCGTCTCACTCCATGTGCAGGCACACAGACTCACAGAGCCCCCAGCCCAGCAGGAATGGGATATCCCAGTACCAAATGCTTCAGAAAGTTCAAACATCAGGCACGTCTGGTGGGGAGAGAGCACAGCTCCAGCATCATGGGGAAGGAGGGCCCCCCAGCCCACCTCCAACTCCATCTCCTCTCCCATGGTGCCTGAGGCAGTATTTCCACTAAAGTCCTGTGTTTCCACAGACCCGGGTTTGAGGCCCAGAGCAAAGGCAATCCTGGGATGAACTTGCCCTGCACAACGTGCAGAGGGCAACACAGTTGTCCCCAGAACAAGGAATGTGAGGTTTAAAATACTCTTGGGGGGGGCAGGCAGTGGGAAAGGACAATATCCTGAAGCATAAAACCACGATAAGCACATTCGTTTTGCAGTTGCTTGAGTATAAAGCTAAGCCCTGGAGCTCTGCCAGCCAGTCAGTATTTTTATGACTATATCAAAGCACATGATAAAAACAAAAAGCTTAAGGGTCAAACTCAGTGCCGGGATTAGTAACCAGCTGAAGTGAATAGCATGATACCAGGTCTGAATAGGATCCTCTGATCACTTAAAACATGTCTGTTTTTTTACACAGCAGTCATGCCTGAAACCTGTGTGCCAAATTCCTCTCTTTCAGCCTGTTCAGGTGGGGAGGGCTTTGTGCAAAATCTCTAAACCCTCCCCACCAACAAGCACCAGCAGAGCCTGCAGCTGTCTTGAGTCACGTATATCACCCAGCAGAGCACACTGTCCAGGCCCTTCCCTTGTCACTATTTCAGTCCTCTAATGCAGACACTTGTCCCTGTCAGGACTGCCGCCCACAGCAGTGGAATATTTCCAAATATCCCTGCATTAGGCACTAATGGTAGCTCACAGGTGAAGCCTGCAAGCATCAGAAGAGCAGGGTTCCCTTCTGAGTAGACCTCAAAGTTCTTACAAGGAGGACTAGATATTTTTAATTTATTCAGAAAAAGGAATCAGTCAATTTGTGCTAAGGAATTTAACAGAAAAAGCTGCATCAGAGATTCTGAGAGACCAAAGGTTCCTTTCACGCTGCATCAGAAACTGTGTTGAGAAGGGGAATTCATTGCAGAACAGGAGATCCCAGCCCATGGAAACTGTGTCCATGACTGCCAGCAGCTGAGACTGAGGAGCCACTTGGGAGCCCTGCTTAGACTGTAGCTGGTTTCCCAAAAACCAGCGTGGTCACCCCAGAGTTCCAAGATGGTTATACACCTGGGTGCTACTTGCTGGCACTTGCTGCAGCTCAGAGAACCAAGGGTTTGCAGCAGCTCTGAGCTGAAATGCCTGGAATTCAAACCCATCAGAGACACCTTCTCACCTGTGCCTCCCTCACCTTTTCCTGATAAGGATGAGCCGGGAGAGGGGTGGGGCACTGGGGTGGTGGCATGTCCCCTGCTGCCCAGCAGGACACGGTGCCACATCCCCCCACTGCAGCCTCCTTCTGCATGGCCACGGAGCCAGGGCATCCAACAGAGACCTTAACCTCCATCTAAATTTCTCTTTTATCCAAGGGGACAGGAGGCTTCCCTATCAATCATCTCCAAGAGTGAATTTTAATGTAATAGATCAGAGAGAAGCTTATAGCTTGGGTTGTTTGCTTTAAACACTGGTGGCTTGGTTATTTTGTCCTCTGGTTAGGCTCCCTTTTATGTTACACAGAGATAATTTCTTCTTTTCTAGGGCAAAACTGGGAGCGATTTCCTTTCTAAAAAGCTTTTTTAATAAATAAAATTACTCATTTATGGCATTCAGCATTTTTCAACAGTGCTTTTATTTTCTGCACAAGATGCAGTATTTTATTTCAGACGATGAAAATTCAAATAAAAGCCTTTTTCCACCTTTCAGCACAAAAAACATCCTTTTTTATTGAGCATTAACTTCAATGACAATTCTCAAGTTTGTGTTATTTCACTAAAACAGAAGTTAAAAATACACAATTCTAGCCAATTGCTTCCATTGCAGACAGAAGCTCTCTTACAACAGGAATTAAGGACAACATGGAGGTTTTTTGTAAGTACACGTCATTGTGACCAATTTTCACACAGTGACAAAATTACAGCTGGAGGAAAACACTGAGGGAGGAAATGACTGTGAATAGAAAGAGAGAAGTCTGGTCTCCCTTGTTCAAGCTGTTTACCACCCATCACTTCTGTCCCTAAGCTCTGACTTATTTCACACAAGCTGACAAAAAGCTCTCATCCTACAAAGTGCTGAGCACACTCTACTCCCACACACCTCTCTCCATCATCAAGGCTGGGCAGACTTGGGGCTGCAACTCAGCCCCAAAAACACAGTGAGATGGCACCAAACATCACTTCTAGACTGCCCCAGGCAAGCTGTAATTTTGATTAAAGCAGAATTTATAGCTCCCCCAAGCAGTCTCAGCTCCTACTCAAATTTTTCTTTTGATCTATCTGCCCCCTTCATCAGATTTTTAAAGAGTTAACGGTGTTGTCTTCCCTCCTTCCTGACACTGTCTGACCTGCAAGGCTTGGCTGGGGCCAGACTCAAAGAACATCATGCAATAATATGCCTCTTCTGATGCAATGTATCTCTAAGAGATGACAGGGTTGTATCACACCTTTGCACAAAAGTGGAGAGCAATTCCGGGGAAGAAAATGCAAAGAGGAACTTCTTTCCAGGAATAAATCAACAATCTGTCACACACAGAATATGCACTAATTTCATGTTTACAGCTACAACTTGTCTGATGATGCAATTAAAAACCATCAAGATTTTTTTACCTTCTTCATTATCTGAAACTGGTATCAGCAGGAAGAACATAGGTCTGATCACACTCCAAAAAGGAGGTGTAGCCTTACCCCAGAATATACTTTAAATATACTTCATATCCAGTAAATCACAAGGCTGCTTTAACACATGACTCCAGAACCACGGTGTCACTGCTGTCACATCCCCAGTCAAGGACAGCTGGGCAGGGAACAGAACTAAATTGCAAGTACTGTCTCTCCTTGTGACTGCACAGATCACTCGTATCATCCTATAGAGGCACCAGGCATTTGCTAAGCTGAAAACATTGACAGAAATCGAAAAATGTCCCTACATCCCCCAAAACTGAAGTAGGGAAAAGACAAGGAAAAGACAATAGCTTTCATCAAGCTAAAAAACCACTGGCCACCATGGCCTTCATTTAGGTAATCCTGGAGCTCTGATTTTAAAAAGATTGAGGGAAAGGGAGGGAGAAAAACCTCAGATGATAATTGGTTTGCCAATAGCAGTGTGCAGCAAGGGTGAGGACAGAAGCCATGTCTCCTGATATTTGAGTCACTGTGAAAGATGTTTCACCACAGCTTTTTCCACCCTGAGAAACTGCTCTCACTGAAGCTGCAGTTCAAATATCCTTCACTTCAGTGGGCTGAAATTTCAAAGCAGATGAGCCCTTCCATGAAACCCCATCCTCATGTTGTTCTCCCTGCTGCCTGAAGGAGATGATGCTGCTCCTATCTTAATGGGGGACATTAACAAACCAAAGGCATTGGTTTTGAACCAGTTTCATGTGCCCATAGCAGACCAAACTCTGGAAAAGCCAACAGATATTGGCTTGCTGTCCCAACTGCAGGCCCTGAGCACAGAGTTCAGTTTGTGTATCCTGGAGAAAGGAGGACTGTAACACCTTAGTGACATGGCATGGTGACAGACAGTCCTGACACTCAGAGACAGACAGGCAGATCCCAGCTGGCTTTGAAGGGGCAGGGCAGATACTCCAGTGCAAACCCCAACATCCAGAATGAGAAATTAAGTAAATACCCCAAGCTCCATACTATCTCAGCTACACAAACCAAGGGCTACAGGCAGCTCCAGCACACCTGCACAAGGTCCTGTGATGACAGAGACCTGCTTTCTTCATAAGAAAAAAAGTAGGGAGAACAAAAAAATTAAAAAAAACAAATTAAAAAAAAAATTGAAAGCAGATTATTCTTTCTCATGTTTTCTATGATGATTTTTAATGTTTAGCATTCACAAAGTGAGATGTGAGAGTCCAAAAAGCTGCTTAAGGTCACCTCACAAATGTGCCAAGGCACAGACCTTCAAACCAGAGGGATGCACTGAATTACTGTCCATGCAGGACTTGCACTTACTTTCTTTTCTTGCCTCTTGGACCACAGCTATGGAGTTTGTAGCAGGTGCAGTGCAGAAGAAGCTATAAAGAAGTGGCTCCCAGGCAGACACCTTGGCACTGCAGTTACGCTGAGAACCACACCACAGGATGGGTCAGCACCTCTGGAGGCTCAGCTCTCCTAACCAGGGAGTGTGTGGGGACTGCCAGGTGAGATCTGCAATCATACTTGTGGCAGTAGATATCCCTCACAAAGACTCAGACCAGCCAGTGGGACAGTGCACACCTCGGCCATGTCAGACGGACCAAAGGCACCGATCAACTTGTCCCATCCTCCCATCTAAAACAGAGGAGAAAACAGTACTGACCCTTGGAATTGTTGATGACTAAAGAGCCAGGTTATAGCATAGTGCTGAAGCTGACTCTTACTTCTTGCTAAGTCTTATTCTGACTGTAAAATTAAACAGCTCATTTTAAAAGCAGTAAAATGACTCCCCACTTCAGAACACAGTTCTCAGGGGGAAAAAAGAAAGTTTGCAATTTTAGCAGGGCAATGCATGAGATTGTCTGTTAATTACCAAAGGAAAGGCAGCTGGTTCAGTTTCTGCTATCTTAATCATTTTCCTCTCTTTGATGTCTTGATCACATCTT
This sequence comes from Buphagus erythrorhynchus, assembly GCA_013400855.1. Classification (NCBI taxonomy): domain Eukaryota; kingdom Metazoa; phylum Chordata; class Aves; order Passeriformes; family Sturnidae; genus Buphagus; species Buphagus erythrorhynchus. Next base: position 154,438 of record VZTT01042094.1, on the reverse strand, counting down.
TTGAACAACACGCTTGAAGCATAACACTGCAGAGAACACTTATTTTCATAATGAAAGGGAAATATTTTGCTCCATGCATAATATTTAGTTATCCTGATAGGCTGCACTGATAGGGCTTCATATATTGTGTTTTCAAACTAATTCTGAGTTTAAAAGGCCTGCAGGGCAGTGCAAGGCTTCTATCAAATGATAAATACGTAATCGGTGTACGTGTCCAGCATCCTTTAAAGTGATATCAAATGTTTCTAATAAGAAAGATGCAAGCACCCAAAACTTTCTTGTCCTAAAGGCATGAAAAGGAAATTTACTTGTTTCTCATTTTAGTTTTCAAAGTTAAAATTTCTAGGCCATATGAAAATGACATTAATCCTTTGCACAGTGTGACAGCATATCCACTGTTGCAGAGAATACATAATCAAAAACTCTCTCCCACTTCCCACAGACACCAGAGATGGCCAGAAATCTGGAACAAGCACATGGTTTTGAAAGCTGCCAAGAACAGGATGGAGTTCTGCGAGAGTTGCAGTGATCTAGAGAAAATATATTTGCTTGTTCCTTCACACAGTGCTACAGTAACAGGAAAAGCCAGAGAATGACCCAGCCACACGTACATGGCACCGAATTCCTCGAGAGGCAGCTGGCCCTGAGTGCTGGGACAGCAGCTTTCTACAGCTGCCTGCAGTTACAAGATCTTTCCTTAATAAATGGGCCCCATTCAGTGTGGGCTGAGATTCAATTTATCCTAACTGTAAATTGGAACCTGAAGTCAATAGGGATACATATCCCCACAGGCTGCACACCAGAGTAAGAGGTAGTGAAGCATGCAGGAGAACTTGCTAAAAAGATATTCAGAGACAGGAAAAGTGTCTCCAAAATGTTTATGACCTGGGCAGAACGTTCAGGGTTATGGCAAAAACTCAACCTTTGCTCTAATTCTCTATGTACAATCTGAGTCTTGATATTACAGGTTACACTGAATCTCTCTAACAAAACCTAGCTGTGGAGGAGTGACTTCAGGATGCAGACTTTACTTTAAGCACAACACCCACTTCCTCACTCTTTTCACTTGAAACCAGATGTTTTTATATTTGTGTGTATGACATTTACGCTTAACAATGCAGACTCTGGTCAAATTTGCTGAAACAGTGAGCAAAGCTATGGTTAAACGACTTCCTATATGCAAAAGCACTTTGAACACTGTGTGTGTCACAGAGACTGGTGAGCCAGAGGCACAACTGCTGCCCAGCTGAAGGGTCAAATCTTCTTCGAGCTGCAGCTGGGCAGATGTGGGAGGCAGCTGGTCACTGCTCACCATGGCCTGGTGCTGCCCCTTCTCCCCTGTGGTTACCATCACCACACATCTGCCAGAAGGACCAGGTGTGCCACCCCTTGGAAGTACAGATGAGGAAAACCCTACAGGAAATGGGCTCTAGTTAATCCCTACTGGTCTGGCAGGAGGGAGGATCTGTGGGAGGATGTGACCTGTGGTTGGGAGTAGCTGGAAGAGATGTCACTTTATCCCAGCACAGGATAGTATCCCTGACCACAGCTCCTGCCTTCCAACGGACATCAGAGCTTCTCTTCCAAAAAAGGAAATAATTTGGGACTCTTTTGGCTCCCTGAATTGGCTAACCACAGTCATAGAGGAGCACCAAGACAAAGAGGTTGCAGGAAGAGGATCAGGGCTGCCCGTGGTTCAGCAGCACTGTCACCCCACACAGCAGGAGCCTGACTGGCTCTGGCACCCAGACCCCTCTGGTCCTCTGGTGGGAACTGCATGGGATATTAGGAAAGGGGAGGTACACCAGAACCCCAGACACACAGTAACAACCTGAAGCCACTCATACTACCAGCACAAGGGAAAGAACAGGGACACAAACACCTTCCCAAACACCCTTGTCCTTGTTTTTGCACCACTGCAGAGCAGTGCTGCAGAGGCAGATCCAGTCTGGGCAGCCCTAAAGCCAGCCCAGAGTCCTGCCCAAGTGACAGAGGCCTCCCATGCTCTACTTGGTCTTTCTCCAGCGAGGTCCAAAGAGTGGAGAAAGGCAGGGACCAGCATTAATGCCAGCCAAGCCAGTGAGAGGCAGGGGAAAGCACTGCCTGGGGGTGAGTCACACTCATCCTGCCCTTAGAGGAATCACCATTCCTGGGTAGACAAGGCCATGGCCCTCCACTGTCCTCCTTGCTGGGAGCAAAGACACACACACACACACCCCTCAGCCACAGCTTCATTCTCTAATTTCACACTGCACAGAGCAGAATTCTACTCAGCCAGTTTCCAAAAATAAAAATAGACTGAATTTTGTCGCTAGGCAGCCCCTTACATTCACAGAGCCAGCAAGGGGCTACTCCCTGTGTCAGTGCTGTCCCCTGACAGCTAAGCCACCCAGGAGCTGGGATGTGCCAAAGAAACCCTCGGGACTGCAAGGGCAGATGAGAGCCCACAAGAAACTGAGCCAGTGCATCCTGCAAAAATGTCAGGAACAGTTGCTGCAGCAATTCAGTTTCTTGCCCCTACACGTACAACTCTCCCTCAGCACAGGACAGCCCAAGTAATTTCAATCACCAGGGTTTTGTGCTACCTAGGGAATGCTAAGCATGCAGCTGAATTCTGATTTAAAAATTAATATTTATTAGGAAATCACATTTCTACTGGGTTAATGATATATTTCACTAGAGGAGTTTTAGGGCATCCTAAGGAATATTACTGTATCTCTAAATATGATTGAAAGACACCTAGTGTGTTTGCAATTTGGCCTATTTTCAGCAATAGTAATGATAATAGTTTTTATATCCTGTTTCTTCTCCTGCCAGCATGAAGGAAAACTCGTACAGTCTAAGAAAACAGCAGCTAACACAGTATAATAAAACCACATATTGTAGAAATACGAAGACACTCAAAATAAATCAAATTAGAAGACATAATTTGAGAGAGGGAGGCATCTCTCATTGTGATAACAGACTCTCTTGCTGGCAAATCCATAGCACTCCATGGCCAGAATCATCATTAGCATGTTACTTTACAAAGATCTATTAAACCGGGACAGAAATGAGAAGACTTCTCCACCACAAAAAACAATGAAGCAGTGGGAGTTGCAAAAGAGGCCTTTGATTCACCCTTAATTCACCAGATGAATCATTTCATATTGAGCAAACATCAAACCACACTGAAGAGATACAGCCAAAAACTCCCAATTCCTGAAGCCACTTCAGTTGGCTCACTAAACCACGCAACACTGATCACACACATCACCAAAGTGCCATGATTTACCTTATTACACGCATTAGTTAGTTCATGGCATCTTTGCATAAACCTTGACCTGCACTGCAAGACCATTTGACTCAGTTTATCTACAAAGAAAGCAAGTTTGCTCTACCATGTATTTGAGGAGAGGGAGTTTGAGGCAGGGTGAGCTCCCCACTACTCATGCACTGTTACTTATTAAGTCACAGCAAATGGCCCATGATATTTAAACGGAGATCAAAGAGAGACCAAATCCTGCCCCTGCAATTTTGGCAACAGCATCTCTTCACAAGATCAGTTTTGAGCATGTGGAGTCAAAATCATTATTATAGTTCACTGCTCAAGCATGAGGAACCTCAATTCCTCTGCCCAGCAAACCTCCATGGACACACGGAGGAATTCAGATGTGACAGAGTTACCTGGTGAGAGTCAATTGGTTTTCTTCCTCAGCTGCACGCTCTCAGTGAAAGAGAACTAACCAATTTTTGAAAAATCACAGCACAGAAAAAACTTCAGAGGAAAGAGTTTTGCAATAAGTGTTCTTCATTTTAATCCCCTTTGTATAATCTTTAAGTATTAGGGAAACAAAAAGTCTAGTAAGCATTTTATAGCCACAGTAGCACTGCTGAGTGTTAGCCTCTCTTTATCTAAGATGAGTGACAGCTGTTGGCAATCCCACAGCCCAACTCCTGCTAATCCCCATCTGCCAATGAGGCAATATGACCTCAGGAAACAGGCCCAGTATCTCAGGCACGTTATCATTAACATTGTCCCACCTTCCTACTTTACAGTTTGTTTCTGTGCCTTCACAGACACAACATCTCTGGGGAGGTTGGAGAGGGAGTCAGGCATCTGCTGTTTGATCCAGGTGCTTGTAGCTGCACCTGACACAACATGGCTCATTCTACACTCAGGGGTCCCAACCATGCCACTGCCCAGGAGATGCTTTTTTGCCTCCCGACTGGTCAGTGCAGAGTGCTGACCAGCTCCTCAGGCCAGCAGCTAAAACAAAGAGCTCCTTGATGTGCTCAGCAACCACCTAAAGCACTACTAAGGACAATGCTTGTTCTTGCCCCAGAACATACTCAAGCAGCCAGAGCAGCAGTGGAAAAACAGAGTCACACCTGATACTGGCCAGGACCAGCTGAAGGGATGCTGGCATGGGCAGCTTAAAAACTTGCAGAAACAGTGCAGTTTCTAATACACCATCTCCTGAGAAAACAGTCTCATAGAGGCCTACAAACCCCCAAACAAATCCCAAATCCACTCTCTTGGGGCCTCTCTTTCCTAATATCTGCTCAGTAACAGCAGGCAAATTGTGCCAGGTCTCCCACCTTGCAGGAATAAAAAAATCCCACTAAGATCCACATCATTTCCATGCAGGACTGCATGGGTTTCACCAGGGGTGTATGAGTGTTTCACAAGTCTTGGAGAAGCAGTTAGCTGTAAGCACAAAGCATCACTGCACTCTCACCAGCCCTGGTTCCTCCCCACCACCCAATTTTAGTCTCTCTATACATGAACCCTTTTGACAGAAACTTAACAAAAGACCTGCCACCAAACAAGCATCCCAGCTCCAGTGTCCCCCCTCAATGCAGAAAGATGGCTTGTAACCTTCTGGTTTTGCCTTTAGCAAATTACATTCAAGAGTTGCAAGAGCTTCCCTCATGATCCCCCACGCTGCTACCTGTTGGTGACACTGTCACAGTAAGCACAGGCTCCAAAGTGCCTCTGTAGTTTCACTGATGTTTATGGAGAAGTGCAAAGATACCAACTATCATTTTAACAAGTGATCTCTGCACATTTTTCCTCCACTGAGCAGTGAACTTAAGTCCAAGAAAGCCTATGTTACTTCTACCAGCACTTCTGAAACAGACCACAAAGCTCAGTGTGAAAACTGCCTTAAAACATAAGGGACCATGTTCCCCTCTGGGGTCTCCCAAAGAAAACAGCCTCTAAGATAGAGTTCAACATCTGAAGGGCAAATGAGTCTCAGGCTGCTTTGATGAAATAGGCTGCAGCCATCCTAAAGCCTCCTTAGTTCACTGACACATCTTGTAGGACTGATTTGTTAAAATAACAGGCACTGAGCGTGCCAGAGAAGACATTGAGAAATTTTCATGTCAGGTCCTGGGAATGTTCCCCAGCACAGGGGGATGGAGAGACACCAGCCAGGAGGATAGCTGGCCAAACAGCCAGGGTCAGGGACAGCTTTGGGAAAGGAGCTCAGTACTTTGGAATAGAGTCAGCACCCAGCTTTGTGAAGTGGACAGCTTCAAGTGACACTAAATGTAATGGCAGTAGATCTATAACCTCACAACTAAGGCTCGTGAGGACTGAAATCTCAGGGGTTGCTATGGCCTTTTCCTTACCCTAGAGACAAATGCCAAAAATATTAAAAAATAGCAGATATGGAAGCTGAAAAGAGAGTGTGTTTGTCTGAAACATCCCAGCATCATTTTTGGATCATCAGCATCACAAACCAGCCCACAAAGGAGCTTGCTGATAATTGCCCCAGCTATCTCTGCCGATACATGAAAGATGTGGCACATCATTTCTGTGTCTGCCAACACTGCAGGCTCCAAGTGTGACCCTGGCTCCCTTCCCCAAGCACTGAGAAACTCTTGTTATGTTTGGCTCTCCCCTTGTCCTCCCTTCACAAAAACAGCACGCTTCCACAGCATCAATCTGGAATTATTTACTGTTGTTGAAGCTCAGACAGAAACCACAGGCCACCTCTTCTCTCACCCAAGAAGGACGTGCAGAGGTTGTCCAGATGAGAGGGGGCTTCACCCAAGTGCTCCAGCAACCCTGCCAAGAGTGTCATCAGGCAAGCTGCTGCCCTCTACCATGCCCTTCTCTCCCACTCCATTCCCAAGACCTGCTGAAACCCAGTTTATCGGTGCTATCAGAACATTAAATAGACACCATCTGCTAAAATTTACCTTCATTAAAGCTAATGTGAGAACATAAGCAGCCACATTTTCTCTCCTTTGCTTTTGTAAGCAGTGTCACTTTGCAAGGCTTTGGACCAGCTCTGAAACTCCCTGAAGGGAGCAAAATGAAACTGTGAAAGAACCACAAGTTACAGAGATCCTCCCTCATGCTGACACAGTGCACAGCTCAGGACAAGACAGGGCCAGGAGCACATCTACTGCAAATCACACCTGGCTACATCTGCAAAACCACCCCATCAAGGTCAAACTTGCTCTTGGCAGCTGCCAGCATGAGCAAGGCTGTGCCCAGCAGTGCAAATAACCCACCACACACTCGGCTGCCCACACTGAACTGTTGCAACTGGGCTAGACAGCTCCCCTGCATTCAGTCTGCAGGGACTGCAAGAAGTGTGAGGCAGGAAAAGCTGTTTGCTCTCTACCTTTAAGGGTGGAGGCCAGAGCAGCTTGGCAGAATGAAGTCTAAGACGGAACATGAATATTCTGTAGAAAGTAGTGGAGAGATGTGAGACAGGAGGTCAAATCAAACAGAGTGAAGAAACCTGTTTATGCAAAAGGACAAAACGTGTGAAAACAGGATGCTTGAGAATAATAAAAGGAATTCACTCACCATCAGAAGACATTTGAAACTTCCAATAAAGCCAACCCAACCACCCCAAAGGTACTAATGTGGGAATGCAATATGCCTGTACAGCATTAATGACCTAGATCTGCCCCAGGTCTGTGTTCTACAGTTCCATGACCCACTCAAGTACTTTCAGCCATAAAAGACACTTTTTTCCATCAGCCCATATTATACACTAGTCTCATGACAGCTCTGAGAAGGAAGGCACTTCTGCAGGAGACAGACATACTGCTGCAAACACAATGCCCTCCCTGTCTGATCTGCCCACCTTGCAAAGAGGTGCTAATATACCTCTTTGTGTTGGGAGACCCTTGGATGAAAGGCATTGGGTCGGTACAAAGTCTGAATATATATTAATAGTAATACCAGACATGGTATCTCTAATAAAAATAAACTGCCACTTGTCCCAAGGCTGGGGAACAGAAAGTGATCTGCCAAGGCCCAGATGTGCAACACTAGCCCATAAACATGTGATGGGATCCAGAAAAAAGTGCATGGAGCAGAGGAGGGATCTGGAAGTGATGATGGGAGGATCCCTTCCTCACAGCATGCACTGTGCTTCCTGACTTCATCTGGTTGGGGCTCAACAGCTCTCACTGCTATGAACAACACAGAGCAAGGCTCAGCAGCCTGAGTTACTGCCATACACCTAAAGGAGATCTGGGAAGGCATCAGAAGATATAGGCTGGGCCAGAATGAAGCTGCACCTAAGCTCAGCATTATGTTTATAATAAACTTAGATGATAACTGCTTAAGAGCAGCACAGAGAACTCTGTGCTCAGTCTTTAGCAGCTGGCAGTAACAGACTTTCTGACCCAAACACATAACTTGACTGCTGTGTTAAACACAGCAGTCTTTACCCTAGAAATTTGTCAATTTCGTGTTTGAACCACTTGTCCTTTCAGTTTTAGTATGGCTTGTCAACAGAGTGTTAAAACCTAAGTACAAAAATAAAATTTAATTGTATTCCACCTCATACCCAAGAATGCTGTAATTCCTCACTATTGTCAAGAGCCTGAACCTGTTCATCATCTACCTGTGCCTGTATCAGAAGAATTCATGCTCTGCATTCAGATGAGCAACTCTCTTCCCTCTTTCCTCTGCTTCTACACTACTCCAGCTGATGCAGGATATGATTTCAGACAGGTTTGGTATGAGAAAAATTGGAGTGTTCCCAGCCCCAGAAAAACCAAGCAGAGATATGGATGGGAGGTTTGTCTGTTTTAAGCAGATTAGATCCTGACCACTGAAGGTAACTTTACAAATCTTTTCTTTCATATCCTTCACAGAAATAGCTGGGAATAAGTCTAGAAGCAAAACAAGGAACAAGAGTTACAAGAAAATTATAAATGGTTTTATTTGATCTGTGGTGAGTGTTGTTTCTAAAAGCTATGGAAGTTAATTTATAATGTTAGCAATTCGACAACCAGTCTTTTTAGTAGGAACTCAGCTATTGTGTTTTGAAACACACAGGATCTAGCATGGGCAGGACCTTGCCTGTGACTATGACTTAGCTATTATTTTATCAACTAGAAGCAAGGCTGGGCTGCAAAACCCTTCACCTTGTTTTATATGTAGAATCCAGGAGTTTATCTTGGCTAACATAACCAGAAGATCAAGGTTTACAAGCCAAGGCATTTTTGCTAAGCAGGTACAGGAGCTCCATCTGACAAATATGCTACCCAGAACTGCTAGATCCTACACGTTACCCATAAACCATCACAGGTTTTTGATGGACACAGAGATCAGAACATGGGCACAGTGGGAAAAAAGCCTGGGAATTCAGATAAAGCTCCAAAGAGAATGGACACTTGCTGATGACAGCACTGCAAAGTTGGCTTTGGTGCTTGGCTCCTGGTAAAACAATGACATAATGCTGTGTTTACTAGCAGGGAAATCTGAGGGTTGGAAATGGATCTGTGAAAAAACCACTAACACGTTTTTTTGACAAGCCAACAGATTAACATCTATTGTCACTGGGGCAAGGCCAAACTCCACTGGAAATGGTCCAGGAGTTTGATGTCACTGAGAGGCTCACAAGGACGTCAGCTGAAGAGTGTTCCCATGTCATCTCAGCATTTACTGCACTGCTACTGCCTGAAGCCACCACTGCCTTCTGCTTAACCCTTTCTGTCACAACGTACAGTAGGGAACACATCGGCCTTTTGGCAATAGAAGTTTGTCCCAATCTGCTAGAGCTCATGTTAACCAGATGCAGAAGGTTGACAAAGGGCCAGGCAGGACAGGCTGCTGGCAGATAAAACACACATTTGACTGTCAGACCTTTGCTAGTACTAACGAAAGTCTCTTTTTCTACAAATGGACATAATTTCTTCATTTGATTCCTTAGGACCTTTTCAAGTCACCTGTGAACCAAATCACATGGCCAGTTGCACCCTCATCTGAGTCAAAGTCTTTATCATAACCCAGCCAACGCCTCTCACACACAGTAAGACAACAGCCAGGAAGTCTTAGCTCCACACAAGATCCCAACAAAGGATACCTGGAATCCCATAAATGCCAGTGCCTGGCAGAGAACAATCTCCCTCTTATCAGATGAATCACATCCCTGATGGTTCAAAATCACTGTAGGGATAACATGATGGGCAGAGCCCCACAAAGCCCTTGGCACACAGTCGCCTTTCCTCAGGAGTGGTAAAAATATCAGTGCTGTCCTCTGAGTCTTCCACAGACCCTCAAATCTCAGAGGAAGGATCTGGTGATTGCCCATAAGATGCTCTTCAGTCCAGGACTATTGCATTTGGCAGAGCATCTAAAACTCCAGAATAACCTTACGCTGTGGGAAGTGTTAGAGCTTACCAGAAGGAGGGGAAAGAATTGGAAGAATAAAAGAGTATTCTTAGGGTCTGGCCAGGACTGTGGCCTCAGCTCTAATGGAACCAATTGCAAACCTCTCCTTTCCACCTCATTTCTTTGACCATGCCCTTCTCTTGCTCCAATGCAGAGCAAAGATCTCACATGAAAACCCCAATCCCCACCAAACACCTGCACATTCCCTCAACGTAACAAGAGAAGAATTCTGTAAAACAGCAACCCCAATGGTCATTCTGGCCAACACCAGGGCATGCAGATGTACAGTCCTACAGCTGAAGGGGTGGTAGAAAACCCAACACCATCAGCAGGAAGGCCAAGAGGCTGAGCAGCAGTGTCTCACTCCCATCCGCAGTTGTGAGTCCCCAGATCCCGCTCCCTTGGGCCAGAGCCCCACTTATTTCAAAACAGGAGATCCCTCCAAGACAGCAGTGCCTCACACACCTGTACACAGTCACCCTCCAGTGCCACCAGCAAATTGCCTTTGCTCTTCAAAAGGCCACTGGTCCTTACAGCCAGAGGACAGAGGGAGGTTTCAGAACAGATGGATGGACTCTCCCGCACAGACCATGCCTGCAATCTCCAAGGGTTTTTACCCGTGGAAAATTCAGTGACAATATTTTCAGTTTAAATGGAACTATTTATACTGGGAATGTCTGTAATAAAGGATGAAGTGCAAGCTACAGCTGCCCAGCTCAGAAACAGGTGGAAAGCTGCTTCTTTAAAACAGTCCAGAGTTTTGACACAGACTGCTACAATCACAAAGACAGCAGCAAAAGTTTAAACAGAAAATTTCTTCTTGAGCAATAATAGCCAAAAGACTCTTCCATATGCTTCAAGTGAGAGTATTCCAGAGGCTCTCTAAGGCACTAGATTCCTTTTGAGTCAAACGTCCTGGGTTGTCTTTACAAAACACTTTTTGCTGAAAGGTTAGAGGAAAAATGAGCTGAATTCAGAGGGGGAAAAAGAAAGAACTTGTTAAGGACATCTAGGACTTGTAAAATGCATAAGGTACAGGATTGCTACCTTCTGGTACATAGAAAACCAGCATGGATGTTCCTCTAGAAGCAGTCACTTTTTATTCTTTTCTAACAGTATCTTGTTATTAACTGAAAATAAGCAGCCTTTTCATTAATAAAAAGCCATAACCAGCAATCTGTGCTGCTTCAGGAATTCTAGACAGTTTCACCTGATATAGGCATATTTATAAATCACACACACAGAGCTTCCTTCCTATTGCTGGCTTTCCTCTGTCCCATCCCAGAAGCCAACTCCAGAGCCTGTTTTAATCCCACTGAGGAAAATGCTGAACTGTCTTCCTGTGACATGTCTGGGAGAAGGGAGGAGGGACATGCACTTAATCTGCTCTCCATGGCTTTCTTCACATATCCTTGTTTGTTTGCTTTTTAATTCTAAGTGATTTTAATGCCAATGAAAGTTGCCAGAGTGATAGCTCTGGGAAACTGCAGGCATTAGCAGGGGTGTGCCAGCTGCCCTGATTCTGCAGAAGACCAGGAGCTCAGCTGCCTCTTCTACCATCTACCACAGGAGAAACCATCTCTCAGCTCAGGCTGCTCAAGATGAGGCAGGTGTCAAAGCATCAAATTTTCAGGCAAAGGAAATATACTGAGCTCAAAGCAGCAAAGCACTTGCAGGGCATGGGAATTGAAAAACACTTAAAACTGATTTTCAAAGTATTTTGCTTGGAGTCAGAGGGGTTTACTGGCAAGCTTGCACCTGCTGGAGAGGGGAAAATCAGCAATAACCTTCTAGGCACAAAAAAATACACACATGAGTTAATGTATAAATAATAAATAACCTTAGTCAAAGAGTAGGAAAATCTCACAGGATGCTGAGGGAGCAATTAGAAATCTCATCTTCATAGAGTCAGGAAAGCACTAATTGAGATGTTCTCTGTTGCATCAAGCCCCTGAGGGTACAAGAATGCTTGGAAGGAAGGTTTCACCTGTGCCAGGGAGCTTTCCTGATAGGTAATGCAGAGACACCAGAGAGAGATCAGACAGCAGCAGCCAGTAGCCTACTGCCAAGAGCTGCTCCCAGCAGAAAATACTCCATGCTTCCACAGACCCTGAGACTCCAAGACAGGGAGGAAAGCCCATGGGGAACAGGCTCAAAGTCAACAAGCATGGCTGGCATCCTAGATGTGTGTTTCCTCAGAGGAGAATGCAGCTCTTGTGTCATCCCATGAAGTGCCAGCCTTGCTCCCGTTTTCCCAATGACAACCTGACCTTGGCCCTGCTCCCGGGGCAGCCCTGCAGGTAGAGGAAGATGACCCAAAATTGGGGGTTTCAAAACTGATGCCAGCAGTCAGCCCTGAGGTAACACCTGCACCTTTACACTTTATAAAAGGTGAGTAAATCCTGTTGGCTTTGCAGCAAAGCACACCGAGATCCAGAGAGCCTAAAGGCCACACTGGTTAAAGGCTCTTCTACCACACTGCACAATGTCCTCTGGGTATCACACTGGACGTTTGTTCAAACCTTTCTGGGTGATTTCTGAACTTCATGTGTTAAAGTTTGCACTTACAGGCATATGGACAATGCAGAACCACGCTTCCAGTATTTCTGGGGTAGCTTGGAAGACTTCTATAAAGGAGACAGAATGGCAGTGTGGAGCTCCTGTTTAAACACAGCTATGGCTAGTAGAGAGGTGGCATGTTTCTCCCTGTGAGCAGAGACAGGGGTGTTTTCCTTGTAAACAAGTTTGCATCAAGCCTATAAAACCATGCTACTTACTACTGAGAGCATCAGAGCCCAGTGCATCCCTGCATTTAGCCAGCGTGGTTTTTAGGAAAAACAAAACACACCCCATTGGTCAGAGAAACAGTGCCAGCAACATATCAAAACATTATTACTGCCAGTCAGGTTTCAAACATGGTATGTGTGGGACCACACATGCATTTATGGACACTTAGAGTCTATGAATATTTTATTCTATTCAGTGAGTCGATTCAAACTAAACAAGTTGCATTACAATAATACAGAATTACAGCCTTGTTGTGAAGCCATGGTACACCCTGAGCAGTCAGTGTCTACTACGACCAATTTAGAATACACTGCAGCAAACTAGTGCAACATGTGATATTCTAATGGAGACACAGATTTGGGGATGCGTATTCTGACCACAAAAGGAGAATGCTCCCAGTCCAAGACTTGGTTGGTTACCTATACATTGAGCTCCTCTTCCAAAAACTGGAATAAGAAGGAGCTTTGTCAAAACCAAAAAGCATGAGAGCACCAATTAACACCAACACTACAATCAAGCACTTAGAGGTACTACAAAGAATAGAGTATTTCTTTGCTACACCTTCACCCCAGGGTAATCTAAAGGTTATCCTTCCTCCTGATCACTTTTTGCAACAAGGCCTAAATACTGACCAGACAGTAGCTTGGGTTACCTCTATGCCAAGTCAGTCACCTGCTCAGCTGGTTGAGATTGTCTCACTGCTACCACCTGCCTGTCCCTGTGTCATCACCTGTCCCTAAGAGCCTAGCACAGACACCATCTTTCAGGCCTGTCTGCACACATTTTAGTGCAAAAGCATCCTCGCTGTGTAAGAAATGCTCTTATGCATTCCAATCCTTGTCCCATATTTATAAATACATACAATGAGAATATAATAAAATTGACAGCTAGTGAATGTGAACTTGAAGGAATAAATTATTATTATTACTGTATATTTATCTTGAAGGTGGAGCAAGGAGTGAGAGCACTAAAGTGGGAGGCTCTAAGCCGAAAGATATTCCACTTTAAAATGCTTTCAGGTGAAGAAAATCACCTGGTTTCCTTTTGCTTTACCCCCCACACCCCAAATGTGATGATGTGCCTGTCCAGAAGAGAATAACAAACAGATCCTGGAGACTGAATTTTTGCTTGTAAAGTAAAGACAAAGGAAACTGCACTATGTTAAAAACACTTAGTAATTACAAACTTCTCAGTAAAAGTTTCAATAAAGCCTCTCTAAAGGTGTGAACCAAAGCCCAGGAAAGTTACTAGGAGGGTTTTTTCCATCAACTTGACTGTATTTGGTTTTGACACTACCTGATTAAACAGCAGACACCACCAATTTCAAACAGTATGCTAACTGTGCTGCTCTCTGCCTTCTCCATGCAATATTTACACAGCACGCTCCAGGCAAGAAGGTGTCTGCTCTGGCTACATGAAAGCATTCACCCTCACAATGTCACACAACACACAGTGCTGTCAGCCCCCCTCAGGATCCTGCTCTTCCCTGTGGTTTCTGGGGACCAGCTCCCTTTGCATGAGCAGGCACAGATTAAGAGGATACAGCATGAAAAAGGAAGATAAAAAAAAAGAAAACCATTTCACATTAGAAGGTCCAGCTGCTTCCTCCCAAATGACTAAATTAGAGAGCTTGTACGTCACCTCCTGCCTCAGGTAGGGTCACATTGAATCCCTCTTCCTGTTTAATCCATATAAAATGGGAAATGGGTTTTGAGGAAGACAGTGATTGAATATGAGAGTAGTATTTTTTCAGATTGTGTATTTTATATCAGGTAATTGCAAGACTGCTTTGAAAGCCAAAGAAAATAACATAAAATGCTACCACACACTTCACGGGTGGCTTTGGGTCAACCACTTAACTTCTTGCCTCATGTTCCCAGTGAGGGTACCAGTACATATCCTACCTTGCAGGGACAGGAGGAGGCAGTGCTTTAGAGCTGGCTCTCTAAGGGCTGGGGCTGTGGGTGAGATGAACAGACAAGCTGCTCTGGGATGCAGGAAGTCTGGGCTCCCTTTTCTATTCCAACAATTGTTTCCTTAGGATGTCTGTTCACCTCTCCATGATTTGGTGTGTCACTTCCTCCCCTTTTTAACTCAAAGCAGTGAGACTGGTGTAATTTTACATGGTGTATAACCCATCAAACTGAATTGCACCAGTGGGCTCCAGCACCCACACACTGCCCCCAGGCAGGGCTCTCATGAAGTCAGAGGTTACTTGCAGCTGTCAGCAGCCAAAAGCATTTGTGTTGTCTCTTAGGACATCATCTCCCTGGCAACCAAGTCCCAGTGAAGTCAATAGTAGCTTCTTCATTCTTTTTAAAATGGAACTTGGTGGCTTTGGAGCTTTTGCCCCCAGCTCATGGATTTCCTAGAAGCTTTTCCCTGAACTTTCATTTGGCTGCCCTCCCAGCACACTCAACCACAGGGGAGCCAGTGCAGGCAGATTGCTGTGACATAAAGCCTCCAGATTATTTCATCCTGCCCTGACCACCACACATCAGGACAACTACCTTGTCTCTCTGTTGATAGATAATCTATTCCAAAGGCTGGAAAGCCATTTGCAAACTGTTGAATTTAGATACCACTGTCTCTTGGCTGAATGTTACCAGCCCAAAGCTCTGCTGGAAGAAAGAACTGGGAGAGCTCCTTGATCTGCTGGGCTCCACGACTGCATTGAAGCAGCCTCGAATTGCACATGACAACTCATTTGGTGAGCCAAGCAGGGGGGAATGCAGCTCGTTCTCCCAGGGTAGCAATTTATTCTCCAAGAAATACTAACACAGGAGCAAAGATCCTTGCCACTAAACCATACCCAGACTCTCCATCAGTGCTCACCACTGTATAACCAGCAGATTGGAACAAAGAAAATAAGGCCACGAAGATGCCTGATCGTGTCGGAGTTGCTTGAGTCTGAGCAGTAAAAGCAGGAGCAGCCAAGAGACAAAGAGCAGAGCTTCACCCTAGCAGTACAAGATTTTTCTTCAAAGCATGCTGACATTTTACAACAGGTCATTTGTGACAAGCACACTCACGTTCTCCTGGGAGCAGTGCTGAAACCCTACACAGCAGAACTCGATCCCTTAAAAGTCAGCAACGCCAGTACTCCGAGGAGGTTAGCAACCATATCCATGTGGCAGAGACATTCCTACAAGAGATCTCAGCATTCAGAGGTGGCATTAGGTAACAATTACCCTGGGGAGGAACTGGGACAGTATACAGGCATCTCAGACAACTGAAATCAGCAATGCTCCTCAGTCTAACTGGAAGGAGGCAGAGCAGCCACAAGAGCGTTTTACCTTACTTCTATGCTGGACAAGGTTGTAAAACACAAAGCCCAACCACAACAGGAGTAGAGCAGTGCTGAAAATCTCTACTGATGTATCCATCTCTGCCCTTGGGATGACACAGGCACACTTAGGAGACCTCAGAAATGACCTCAAGCATATAAACATCTGGTGAGATAATGCACATCAGTAACTGCTCAGTCCTCAGCAGAAAAGCAAGTGGGTAAGAGAGGGGGGTGGGGGATCCTGTTCATCTGGCTTCTAATGAATGCTTGCCATCATGTTTGCCCAGGTCTGCAAAGCAGTGAACAGGTGAAGGTGCTAACCCAATCTCATCTCCCTGGGAGCAAGATCAAGCACAGCTGGTAGGCAGAGGCTCCCTGCAGGGCTGCTAAAGGAGACAGACATTTGGATAAAAGGGTAAGCTATCTGCCTAACGATAACCTGGGAGCAGAGAGAAGGGTGGGGAGGTGTCCTCTTTAAGCTCCACAATGGACGGCTAAACGAGGTAAGCATCAACAGTGGATCCTTTTAAACACAGAATGCACTTCTGGTTTGGGATCATTTCATGCTTAGTTCAGACAATCACAGTTTTAGACCAAAAGCCAGAGAAGCTACCCCACAAACAGATCAAACCTCATCAACTGAGAAAAGAAAGTTTCTGGCTGTTTATTGTTTAGCAGGGGCCAGAAAAGGGATTTGGATTTTGCTACCAGCTTTTTCTCTTCAGAATGATTAACTGGCACCTTCAACCATTAACTGCACTGTCCTAATCCATCCAGCTTCACTGCAGCACTGCTCAGCCAATGTGTGACCCCTGTTGCATCAGGGGTCTTTCCAACAAACCCAGACTTGACCTTCCTGACATTGTTCTTGTGAAAAGGAAAGGAGAAAAGCAAGGAGATTTAACATTTTTTAAAGTATTTTCAGGTGCAAATCAACTTTTTAAAGATCATCAGTGTGGAGATAAAGGAAATTAATTTGGAAAGGTAAAAGCTCTAAGAGCAGCAGTAGCTTTTGCTGGGGATATACCATACAAGAGGCATGTGGTTATTGATCCAATCTTCTGTTTATCCTTTCACATTCTGCCAGCCAGGGCCCCCAGCCAGCCAAGTGGTATTGTGCTACCCAGTAGCTGACAGGGACGCAGAGGGAGGCACTGCAGAGTCCTTCCCTAGTAAGGATTTCCCAGAAGAGGGTAGAGAGCTGGCTGGGTTCCTATCAAGTAGCACTGGAGCTAAGATTTTAATCTATTCCCACAGGCAGAGCCCTATTCAACTTCCAGTGAGGTATTAAACTCTTCAGAACTTTCACACACACATGGGATCATAGCAGAGGATATGTAAAGCTGTCTTCTTTCTTTGACTTTCTTGAGTCAAGGCCACAAAAGCTGTGCTCATGTCATAAAAGATACCTGCTCCAAGCAATGATTCCTGGCAGCTAAGCCAAGCAGTGCAGGGGCTTATGTGCTACTCACATTCAGCCCTCTCCATGTGCTCACAATGCCTAAGGTGTGCTTTCATCTCTCCAGGTTCCACTATGGTCCTGAAAGATCACAATTAAAAGGAGAAAGAGAGTAATATTAAAACACCTGCAATACTTAGGTCACCATCCACCAGGGAAACACGCTGTTAATCTGATGCCATGGCACGTTTGCATGGCCTGAAGGCTTGGCATGAAGGCATTTATGGATGCTGGAGATAGAAAAGCTTTTTGATATTTCAAACCCACATAGGGCAAAGAGCATGAAGCTTTGCACTCTCCAGACTATCCATAGGCACTGGAGAGAGCTAAATCCTAAGTGATGCTTATGAAACAATTATTTTCTTCTAAGAATAGTATGTAAAAAAAAGAGCACAGAACAAAAGTAACAGCAACCAATAGGTCAGACTCAGGGAATTAAATTCTTTAAAAGCATGGGTTCACCTTCTGTGACTTACTCCAGTCAAAACCAGATGACCCTACTGTGCTGAATACTGTACAGCCACAGATGGAAACTAAGTGGGACAAAAGGCAGACACACCATTAGTCACCCAAACAAACCATTTAGTTTGTGGGGTTTTGGCAGAGAACAGGACACATGGAAGTGTTGAACTGTTGTAAAGAAGACAATATTAGTAAAGGTGTACAGTGAGAAAGTTGAACAGAAAGAAAAATTTGCCACTAGAAGCATTAAAGAGAACTTCTTTGAATAGTCTATGTTACTGTTTATTAACATGAATGAAAATGATCATCAAGGAAAAAGATGTGTTTTACAGGTAAACACAGGAAATATTTTCTTTCAAATCCTGTAAACACAGGGTTGAAATCTTTGTTTTCTGGTCATTTTCCAGCAAACAAGAAAAGAACAGTGTCAATTTCTCTCGGCAACCCAAGAGACTGGAAGAAATTGCAATCTCTTGGAAGATACTGTTACCAGTTCTTTTGTATATTTTGGTGCTTGGCAGATGTACTTCTCTGATGGAATTGCCACTACCTTTCATATGAGATAACAACCTGCAGCTGTGCCAGCCACAGTCCACAGCAGAGCCTGCAAAAACTAAAGAAACCCTTCCCACCTGGAAGCAGTGAGTGCATAAAAGACTGAACACACAGGTCCAGCTGCAACCTGAGAGGATATAACACCTAAAACTTCCACTCCTATGAATTGGGTGCAAGATGCTTAATTCCATGGTAATGAGCACTTCAGCTTTACAAGCCTGCATCTACCAGCAACATAGTGCCCTCTAGCCTTAAACAGGATTATGGTTTAAGCCTCAGAGGAAAAAGCTCAGTGATATGCAACACTAATATAAAGGTTTAAGTCCAATCTTTGGCCTTATCTTTTCAACAATCCATTCAGCTGCTGATCAGCTCTGGAGAAATCTGGCAGACACACAATGCCAGGAAACACAATATACTCAGAGCCATTTCACACCAGATGCAATACCCCTTCAGGCTTTTCCTTACCAAAGCTGGAAGATTTACCTTCTCTATAGACAAAATCCAACTTTCTGTGTTTTAAAATACATATTGAATCTTGAGAAACAGTTAAAGGATTTGGTGCAACTAAAACCCAGAAACAGCCAGAGAGAGAAGAAAAGATACTTCTCTACTTAAGTGGAGAGGGAAAAGCAACTGACCATATGATGCAAACTCCTTCAGGCAAAGACACCTTCACATGACAGGCTGCAACACAGGAGTCCGGGAAAATTGTTAAAAACTCCTCTAATGCTGTGCTATTGGCAGTAAGGTGTGAAAGGAAGAAGGCGAAAGAGAGATAAAAGACATCCAAACACTTGGTAAGCGTGCAGACAGGCTGCCCCCTCAAGAAAAGGTCTGAATGTAACTTAGGGGTGAGAACGAGCAAAGATGCGCTCAGCACCGCCGGCTGCCCGACCCCGCCGCAGCCGAACCTTGCTCCGCTCCCCACGGAGCACCCTGGCCAGGACAGGGACAGCCAGGGCATCCGGGAGACCTGCCCCATCCTGCCCTGGGACTGGTGAGGAAGAAGGGAAGATCCACCTTCCGAGGGGAAGGAAACTTCAGAATGGTAACATTAAAACGACCAAGAACCAAACGGGGTGAAAGAGGGTGAGGAAGAAGAGCCGCACCCCCACAGCAAGAGGCCGCGGGCGCCTCACCTGGGGCCGGCGTCTCGCCCACAGTGAGGAGACGGCCGGCTCCGGGCACGGCTCCGGACACCGCTCCAGACATTGCTCCGGACACGGCTCCGGGCACCGCTTCGGGCACGGCTCCGGGCAGCGCTCCGGACATTGCTCAAGACACGGCTCCGCGCCCGGCCCGTCCCCCCGCACACGTGCGCATCCCCGCGCCCCGCCGGGTCCCGTCGGCACTCACATAGTGCTTCGAGGGGTTCCTCCGCTTCTCCACGTCCACCACGTTGGCGTCCAGCACGCTGTAGGACAGCATCTTCGCGCACCCCGGCGCGGCTCCGCCGCTCCCTGCCGGCGCTGGCAGCACCCTCCGCCGCGCTGCCCGCCGCGGCGATGCCGGGCGGGCGCCAGGGAGACAGGCAAGGGAGGATGCCCCGGTGCCGGCTCCGCCCCTGCCGCGGCGGCGGCTGCCCG
>VZTT01042094.1:111762-134592 GCA_013400855.1 Buphagus erythrorhynchus | reverse complement strand
TCCGCCCCCGGGTGGCCCCGGGGGGCTCTGGCGGGACGGGAGCCACCGCCCCCAGTGCCGGGAGGGCGGGCGGCTGCCCCCGGGAGCGCCGCTCCCTCCCGCAGCGGCTCCGGGCCCGGGCAGAGCCCTCGCTCTCTGCTCAGACACCGCGGCCCCCAGGGCCCTCCATCGCTGCAGAAAGGGTCCGAAATACCCGAGCCGAGCCGAGCCCGCTCCCACCGGGCTCCAGCTGGGCGGTCAAGGCCGGCACCGCTTGGAAAGGTCCCCCATGCCCTGTCCTTCAGGGACACACACGCATCACAGCTGCAGGAGGGGTGCACAGACCCTCCATTGTGAGCTATAAACCTATTTCTACTCTTTGTATATACATGCACAGGTAAATGGGTATCATCTTCCTCAGTCCCTCTCCAAGAAGAGTTTGCCCCAGAAATTTCAGGTGGTGGTTTGTTGTTATTTTTTTTTTTTTCCTTTTCAATAATGCATCATTACTTTGCATATGATTATTTTAAAGTTACGTCAGAAATGGGAATTTGAATGTGATCTTCCAGCCCTCAGCTTGTTTTATGACATTTATTAGCTATTCACCAAATTAACTGAAGTTACTAAGATCTCTCTTCTTCTTCTGAAGTCACTTGCCCGTGCAGATTTTCCACTAAGATTCCAGAGAGCTGCTGACGGCTCAAGACCTGCCAGCCCAGGAGTGCAAAGAGGACCAGCTCCTGGCAAAATAAGCTTCTCATTTACAGTCAGAACAGTCCATCTCAATGTGATTTCCTTTGACGTGCTCTAGACACAATTTCTGAATCAGAGCTTTTACAATGTTACTGGCCCTGAAACAATAATCATGAGACAGACACCAGAGTCACAAAGCCTTAGGTATTTGGGCCAGAAGGCTGGCATTGAAAAGTGGCTGTTTTCAAAACATAGCAGGTTTCCACAAGCAGCTTAAGGAAAAAAAAAGAAAGAAAGAAAAAAAAACCCAGGAGCAGCCCCATCAGTGCACAAGCTATCAACTGCTGCCAGGTGGGAACCAGGTATCTGCTGACAAGGACAGATGCTCTGAGCCAGCCTTCTCCTCCCTCCTCAGCTAATATACACAATTTACCAAAAGAAATGACCTGATATAAAACGCTAAAATCCCAGCACCCCACCCCAGGAGGTGCACAGGTATACATGAGACAAGGAGGGCGACAGAGGGGAAAACCTCATGTACCCACTTCCACTGGCACTTTTGAGGCTTATCTTCTTCAAGGCACCCTCTTCTCTTCTTTGAGGGACTTCCCACCTCTAATCCTCATGCATGACACAAGGCAGAAGAACAATTATTTACATTAGAAACCTTTGCTGTTTAGACTGGCCAAGAAGTCCCTGGTGTGCAGAGCAAACAAAGAAGATTCTTTCTTCAAAATGTAAATATTCAAATAACCCATTGATAAAAATATTCCTGATGTGGCCAGGCTTTCAGGTCTTGAATGCCTCTTCCCTGTGAACCATTATCAATATATATCACACATTCCATCCCCTTCTCCTATCACCCTGTCAAAAAAAAAAAAAAAAAAAAAAACCTCCCCTCTTGTGACAAAAACACACAGGGTTTTTTTTACAAATTTTAAANAGGAGCTTCTATTTTCAACCAAACCTGAGATGGGTGCCTTGGGGCTTGTGCCCCTTTGGTGTCTACCCCTTTCTTCCATGGCACCTGGTCTACTGTTCACCTTCTCTCTATTCAACACAATTTGTTTCTCCTCTGCTCCAGACAACCCATCCCACCTGTGGAGCCTGGCCAGCCTTTTTACCTCTGTCCCCCTCCTCCTCCATCATCTGACCGGTTTGTGCTCACAGCCACCTCCTGCTCTCCTTGTTTGCTGCATCTGTCCGTGCATGTAGGAAAAATGTGTGTTGCCAGGGGCACGGACAGTTCTTTTAAAACATGTACAACACCCAGTCTAGTGGGAGTCCAATCTCCAAGTATTGCAAAGCTGGCAGAAAAATAACCAAAACCCCTTATTATGCTGCAGGCTTGGGAAAATCTGCTCCTGTCTTAGGCAGCAGCTGGGAAATTGAAGCTGACGGCACTTCCCAGCCTTGTGCTGGAGAGCCGGGCTCCGGCTGCTGGGGCTGAATGAAAGCAAGCCTGGGTATGCAGTGAGGAGCACGGCAGGCTGGGTGCCTGCCCCGCCCCACCTGCACAACAGCCTGTACCTCACCAGGGCCATGAACACGAGGCTGAGGTACTGTCTATTTGTAGGAAAATAACCAACTCTGGAGATTTTAGTGCTAAAACTCCTAGTATTTATATTTTTATTTTCTTAAAGCCCCCATTACTGAAGTCCTATCATTGCATAGGAATATCACTGCTATTACAACAATTTTAACACATATATTAAAATAAATATTAACTGCTGATTTAATAACTCACCTTCAAAGACTCATGATTCTGATAAAGTTCACCTGAGGAACACCCTAGGAAATTCAGCTTCTGAAGGTTGAAATAAACCAGCTATTTTTAAAAGCTTTTTTCTCCTCTTTTGCTAGGTGGGTATTGGGGAAAATATTCTTCTTTCACTTTTTTTTTTGAACAAGCAGGTAATCACATTAACCTCACAGACCTAATGCAGCTACACAGCAGCCTGGACTCTGCTCCAATTACAGCAAAAGCTGATGCGTGACAGAATGTGTGTGTGTGTGTGATGTTGTCAGAGCTGGAGCATGACTTGAGTTTTCATATTTCAAGAGGACTCTGTCATGCTGGCAAATTTTTTGTAAATAAGCATTTGAGTTGTAAATTGAAAACACTTGGATCGTTAAATCAGTGAGAAAATAAAACAAGGGACAGACTTTTCTGTGCTCCATTATGGCCATTTCTAATGCCTCTTATTAATTCATGGCATGTCACAGCAGATAGGTAACTGCCCCTGAATGTTAACCATGCTGGGGTCTAACAGGCCTGTCTGTGGTGGCTGGAGTTGTTGTTAAAGATGATTTTCCTTTCTGTTTTCTGGCTGAGCAGCCAGGTGGAACACTGTTTTCCTGTCCCACTAACTGAAGAGAATCTAACGGTGCTCAGCACCCTGGGGGGGAAGTAAAATGCCATGAGCTGAGCCCCTTGGGGGAAGGGGAACTGTGCAGTGCTGTGCATGACAGATTAGCCACACAACTCATTACTGGCAACTGGAGTTGCATGCATAATCTGCTAGACATGGTACTAGAGATGTGCCCCTTAGGGTTTTATTGGCTCTGATGTGCAACAGCACAACACAGAGCCTTTGTTACACTCCCATCTCAGCTTCTGTACTTACAAAACCTCAGCTTCTTAAAAAGGCTGCTTTCCATGCAGTCCTTCCACTTCAGCATTTCAACATGCACGGCTTTTGATAGGAATGACAGGAATGGGAGAGCCTGTCTGACATTCAAATCTCAAACTCTGAAACAAAGCACAGTGTGATTTCTTTTTCTTATTTTTTAAAAAAGCCAATTGCATTTCATCTTCTTGGGAGATTACTGCTCTTTGTATGAAATTCACTCTGGAGGTAAATAGGCCCAGCTAATATGGTAGAAGGCAGCCAAAGGAACCAGCAGCAGTGCTGGCAGAGCAAGTCCCCCCTCCTCCAGCACAGTATCTTTGTGCCACTTCCCCTCCCAGCCTCCTTAGCAGAAAGTGCTGCTTTGTGCACCCCTCTGTGCAATCTAGTATGATGGAAAAACCAAAATAATCATTCCTTCTGCAGGCAGTGTACATGTTTTTCCAACGGCATCACAGCTTTTACTTACATTATGAAAGAGCTGCTTCACCCTCTGGATTTAAATTATAGATTATCCTTTCCTTGAAGCAGCTATCTTACAGTTTAACCCTTTAATGACTAATGTTATTTTTCAGTCCTCTGTTAGCGGTTGTGGATGAAGGATTTCCCACTGTGGTATGTGCCTTACATGGTGTTTAGGGTGGTAGCAGCACATTGCACGCTGCTTTTCATCCACATACACCTTGTACTTTGCCATTTTTACAGAGGCTTTGTAGATATCTCTTGAAGCGCTTAAAAAAATAAAGCAAGCTCAAGCCACACTTTATTTATGATATAGGTGTCAGGCTTACGTTTGAGACAGCTGAAGTTTACCAAACTGATCACAGGTTTGGATTGGGATTCCTCAGGTTTCTTCCTGGATGCTGTCCCTGACTTCAGCACGTTCACTGTTCTCAAAATAGCACATTTTGTGGCTTGTTTCAGCCTTATCCTCTGCAAAAAATGCAGTAATCTCCATTATTGAAAACATGGGCTTGTTAAAATAAAGTCAGTCTAGGAAGAAATAGTCTTTCTTTGCATTTTCTCCCCATGTTACTTCTATGTATACATACATGGACACCAAGATTTAAAATTTCCACCAACCCCTTTTGAAATTTGAATTTCTTTGTTCACTGTTTTTACTCATTCAACCCTTTCTGAAACCCAATGGTAATTTTATTTGGCTGCACAGTCCCTAAAGAAAGTAGAAGAATTTATCTGCCAATATCCAAACCAGAGAACATTTGACTGACATACTGTGAACTATAA
The DNA here is from genome assembly GCA_013400855.1 of Buphagus erythrorhynchus. NCBI lineage: Eukaryota > Metazoa > Chordata > Aves > Passeriformes > Sturnidae > Buphagus > Buphagus erythrorhynchus. The sequence continues at coordinate 130,042 of VZTT01042094.1, read as the reverse complement.
AAATGTACAAATAAAACCTTATGAGAAGTTGCTCATGGAACTGCAGTTAGAACACAGGTGATGAGCACACAAGCTTGGCACTGTGAGAAGAATCTGTAACATCCAATCTCTATCACTCAGCAGTGGAGTGTATTAACTTTTTGTTTTGTTACCTTCATGCAAAAGCAAAGTGGCTTTCCCAACTGAGAGACTTCTGTAGGAAGCGCACTTTTGGATCTCCTCAATAGCAACATCATCCCATGGATAGACACAAAGAGTTTGTTTTTTCCCCCAGTCATTAGACTGGGGTTAGACTTTGTAGGGCACTAGTGGAGATGCTTGAAAAATAAAATGCCCTGTAGGACGTTAATTGCTTGTAACAAGAAATGAGATCATCCCAAAACAAAAAATGCCCTGTGGAAAGCAAAGTTACAGTTTCTCTAGCAGGGCCTGATGCAGGTGTTCTTTTCAGCTTGGAACAGTGGACACACCATCCACATAATTCCAGCTGCTTATTTGGATCCAGACATGTGTTAAGCCCTGGCCATGCAGCACCAGGAATGCAAGCCTAAAGAATCATTTCACTAATGGACTCTTTCTCAGCCACTTTTCTGGTGACTGAGGCACACAAACCACCTGTGAGACAAGGGCAGCTTTACCTTCAGGATCATTCTCATCAATTCATGACAACATCTCTGTGACGATTACATTATCCTGAACAGTTTGGTCCTCAAAGGCATGTTGGTGGCCAGCTTTGACTTTAGTATCTAACTTCGAGCACCCAAGGCATTGGTCTTTTAGGAAGGACAAAATACTCTGCAGAACAGACCTTTTCAAGGATAGTGTAATGAAGGCAAAGGAAGAGCATATAAATACTGCAGTGCTCTATGTAAATTTGCCCAGCTGTTTATGCTAAATGTTCTCTTACTCCATTTTTTCCTGACCTCATTTCCTCCACTGCTTTCTAATTGCAGAAAATAAAACAGTACAAGTCCTTGCTTTCATTACATGCAACACCTGCTGCCTGTTCTGAAACAGGTCTGAAACAGATGTCTACAGCATCATTAGGCAATTATTTCTTTAGCCTTTTTCAGTAGGACTCATTTCAAACATCTTTGTGCTAAATCCTCCTCCTTCAGATTCCTCTGTATTTCTCATCCTTCCCTACATTCAGGGTTCCAGCAAAAACTCTTCTCTATATCAGTTTGCTCTTGTTATGTTTGTCCTGGATCACTGTACACACAGGAGGACAGACACCATTAACTTCTTTGAATCAGGAATTAAGTTGAAGAGATTTTATTGAAAGGGAAAAAAGAGGAAAGGTGAGGACAGAAAACAATGAGAGAGATTAGTCAGCAGTATAGGCAGTAGTTCAGAACACCAGCTGGCTTGTTACAGCTCAGAGGTTTTTTTTATGGACAGTATGGCAAAGAAGAGTTTTACATGAATGCAAGGACAGCCCCTACAATCTCAAAGCAAATGACCAATATTGTCAACAAGAGAAAAACCCAGCCCCAAGCACTCTTTCATTTTACCACCTTTGTTCTTTGCCAAGAGCACATGTTAGAATCTGTTAGGCCTGCAGGACTTGCAGGACTCCACTGTTAGGGAAGATATTTGAGGGTATAGATTACTCCCTCCTATTTCCAAATATCACTGTAATACTTGGCTGAAGTCTCCACTTCTGGGAGGAACCATGAACTTTCCAGGCCAATAACAGACTTGGCACATACTGCATTTAATCAAGTTAGTTGCTATGCAGTGACATACATTTGCTATTTATCTTACCTTGTTTCCAGCAGAGCGATGTGAAGGTGGCAGAGAGCTCCAGTTCTAGCTGGTAGGGAAGGAGTGTGCCTTCTTGCAGTGAATAACAAAAAAGCAAGCTAAAACAAGAGCTGTAGGACATGTTGTGCCAGGTTAATTGGCACTGCAGTGTTCACTAGTTAACACTTACTGAAAATCATTCCTTTAGGTTATTTCTTTCACTGGCAAATTCCTGGCTGTGTTATTCTCAGGCAATCTTGTTAATCTGGGCTGGTTTAAACTTGTAAATTGCTGTGACTAGATTAATATAGCCTCCATTGCACATTAAAAGATATTAGTGGAAATGGGATAGTGGCATCATTAGCCATGAGTTGCTCAACTTTGTACCCTAATGCAGCTTTACCATATTTAATGGATTTGCAGTTTGCCATCATGGCTGTCTTAGGGCAATCTCTGTGAGGAAACTTCTGCAAAAACTGTTCAATCATTTCTTAAAAGAGCACTTGCAGAACAAGTACTTGTTGTGGCAGCTTAAGTTGCAGGAACAGGTTCTTTGGGACTGTCCCATGTGTGGTTTTTCTGGTGTTGTCTTTTTTCTTTCCCTTTGATGGAGGCACTGATTTGGCCTTCCCCCTTCTATCAGTGCATCCATTTCCTAAAAATGTGCCAGACCGTAACAGTTCAGGGTCCTTCACACCTCTTAACTAGCCAAAGTCACTTGGGATGGTGGGACAGAGGTTGACAAATGCCCAGACACACAGTATAATCACATCAGAATAGAATCACACTTTAAACAGGCTAAAGAGAGACACACTAACTGGGAGACACACAAGCTAGAAGTCCACATCAACTTTAAAGATCATGTCTGCAATGAGATCTGCAAGGACATGAAAGTGGCAGGGAGAGGCAGATAGCTTCTCTCAGGGGTGTGACTTCTGCTTGTTCAGGTTTAGGCAAGACACGACTCCTTTATTTTTTGGTTATATTTTTTTGTACTTGGATACCTGCAAAAAAACCACCACTAGAGTATTTAGGGTGAATATTCAGGATCTTCATGAGCGTGATGGAAATCTGGGTGGCTGAATCTTCAGGAAGGTAGGATGGAAAGAGCGTTGTTTTCCTGAAATTGCAGCTCTTTCCTGCTGCAAATTTCTTGTGCCCAGAGAAGGAGCAAAGGACAGCCTGCTGGAATCAGAACAAGCTGTGAACAGTGCTAGGTCAGTTAGGCAAGGGGATTATTCTGAAAGTTTCAATTGTCAGATGTTGACAAGGATATTTGAGTTAGGAAAGATAAAGGGAACAAAATAGATGAAGGGATTTTGACAGGATCTGGGACTGTGAATGAAATGAAGGGCCCAAGAAACAAGTCAGAGGGGAGAGCGGAGTTCAGGAATAGATGAAAGAAATTAGGGGGAAAGTCTCTGTGCCTGGCAGGGTATATTGCTGGGAATGAAACCCAAGATCCTTGGCTCAGCATTTCCCTGCTGCCCACAAGGATCCACAAAAATGTTGCTGTAATGCTGGGACTCCTGGAGGATGGTAACCAATTATTGTAACTATTCTTTTATCTTTGTGGCTGAGCTGTTTTTTTGCTCTAGCCTGGAGGGTTGGGGCAGGAGGACTGGAGACTGCTGAAAGACAGCAATAAAGAACATAGCACTGCACTGACAGGAAGTTTCAAAATTCAGGGTGCCCATGGGATCTGAACTTGCTCCCTTCCCATTTAGAGGTAAGTATAAAGATACAAATCTTTGCTAGGCATATCTTTTCCCCACAGGATCAGCTTACTCTCAAAGTAAACCAAACTGCATTTCTTTGACAAACAGATTTCCAGTACTTTGTCTTGTAATTCTCTGTGTGGCTCCATGCTTCACTGGCTGCTCATTGATGAATTCCTACTTTGAATAATGAATTAGCAACTCCTATTTATGGTGTTCATCACTGGAATACACAAGTATACATAGATCCAAAACAGTAACAGCTTTTAACCATGTAGCCAACATTTAACTTCGTAATTTATTAATTTGAAAGTAAAGCTTCATTTCCCAGGCAGGTTATGTAAAATGCATGCCCTCATGGGTCCAAATTTACAATCCAAAGATTTCAGAACAAGAATACTCAGAACTCATTTATCTGTATTTCTATTTTTATGAAGTCATCTAAGGAGTTGTAAGTGGAAATAGGATTCCAGGAAAAATATGATACAAATAAAAACAGGGAGACCATCATTGCCTCATAGGCCTTGGAGAGAAAGATGACAAGACAAGCAAAGCAATATGCATGGAAAGAGAGGCAGAAAAATATAAAGCTATCAGTACTAATAGAAGAGCAGCTTTTTTTAAGTCCCACTCCAGCATCTATCCATTCATTCTTTCCCACACAGCCACAGAGTTCTTCTCTAATAGCTTCCATAGAGCTTTTAATGACTAGGATTACAAAAAAATGGAGGCTTATGCCCTACACAGGGAGTTGAATTATACCCAATTTACAGAAGGGGGAAACTGAGGTATGAAGCAACCTCATCTCTTCTCTCACATAAGCTGAGGGCAGGGACTGAAGGTAAAGCTGTTCCTTTGTTCCCTCACCAGAAAGGCAATCACAGTGCATTTCGCTAGAATAGAAAATTGGGATTCTTAGGTAATTTTGTTCTCAGGTGCTGCATTTCTATGGAAATTTACCTTTTGAAGGTAACATAAAAATGCCGACTGCTTTTAAAAATTCTGTTTTCCTTACCTACCTTTTACTGCCGTAACTGTTGCTATGGAAACTGGAACTGGCCATGAAGCAGTTCTACAACATGAATTCTCACTTGTCAGTTTTACATACAAGTGCCACCTTCTAAGTCCTTTAATAAACCAGTAATAATTGTGTTGCCTAACGAGTTTTCAAATTAAACAAAACAAGAAAGCATGCTTTCACTGAATGCTCTGCACAATATTTTGTAGGTGTGGTCTAAGAATTTTAACAGCATGCATGATATGACTCTGTTGGTTAAGGATATGATCTTTAAACAGAGAGACAGTTTATTTGCAGTAAAAGCCCTAGTGTGTGTAGTTCGACTTACATAAAGGTGACTTATACCAACATGAGTATGTCTAGACTGCTGTCACAGAAGCACACTGTAGAGATACTGAGTGAATGGGTAAATCAGCCCACAGTGAGTTCTGTGCTCCCACAGCTCCTCAAGGTACTGCTGTGCAGGCATATGCATGTTGTATTCCCTGTAGGTGCAAGAGGGAATGCTCTCAACCAGAATAAGTGTTAACCTGGGGCTGGGTGGCTACTGTGGAAAAAAGAAAGCAGGCAAGCTTAAGACACAACTATTCTGTACAGATACCAGAATCTGTGTAGCTTAAATCTAGGCTCCTCCATTAACTTTAGCTTAACCTTTCACTCTTGTAAAAACTATAGGCTCCCTTGTGTTTATTCATCTTACTTCCCTGAGATAACTCATCTGAGAAAAATCCCTTTTTCCTGTTCTTGGGGAACAAACACCATCAGAACACACTCTCCATCACAAGAGTCAAGCACTCCCAGCAAGGATCGCTTCCAGGGACAGGTTCTTTCCAGAATAACTTACCCATGTTTCCTGAGATAAGTTCCTTCCACCTCATCTCCAAGGCTCTGCAGTTGTCCAGTGCTTTTGAACAGCAACAGGAGCAGGACTGATGCAGACACAAGTGTCTGCCCTTTCTACCTCCAGGCATAGAAAATCAGTGGACAGGGATTTTAGGCAAACTTTACACAAAGAAACACATCTAAAACACAGTAAGTGCAGCCTCGGAGTTGGAGGCAACAGAATTTGCATGTGTAACTATACAAACTGCAAAGCCCAAAGATGTAATCCTATTTTGGTATGAATTTATTTTAAAGAGATCCTAAAGAGCAACATGATCTCTAAACTCTCTTTTTCTCCCCAAACTCATCCAGCCCACACACTCAGCTGTCATCCTCAGGAGAACCAGAATCTTTCTTCTAACTTAAGAGAAGAGATCACCTTTCCCACTGAGCTAGCACTGTTCTTTTAACCCTTTCCCAGCACAATAAGCTTCTTCTAATACAGAACATTTCAAGAAAATGGCCAAGACAATCTTTCAAATTAGATGCCATGCTCTTCCAAATGGTCTGAAACACCTCATACTTTCCTTTAAAATATCCTCAAATTCATGCCAAATAAGAAACTTAACCATATGTACTGCTTGATTGTAGGCAATTCCTGAAGTGAATTTGAATTTAGGAAACAATATTCCAAGGTACTTCTTCCATAGATAGCCTTGTTTTTAAGCTTCACTTCAAACTGATCAACAATCAGAGCAGGAATTTAAAAAGCAAATCTCCCCAGTGACCACCAGATCTTCTCATAGGCATAAATTAAAGTTTCAGTTCCCCTCTGTACCACTTCACTCAGAATTTCCCTGATTTACAGAAATATTCAGGGAGTGGGGAGGGAGTGGGGAACACTCTACAACTCTTCATTAATCCTCTTCTATTTCCTTTTGCACAGGTACATCCCTTCAGCACCTGTTCAGGGCCCATATCAAGATCTGACTAGAAGGTACCTGACTCAGAGCAAAGCAGCAATGTGAGGAGTAGGGAAATCTGTGAGGAAACCATTGAGTCCTGCAGCAAGTATATACACACATATGAATACACAGCAAATGAATGATTCATATAGAGTCTCTACTACGAACAAACTTACCATCTCTTTAAGGCCAGAGTTTTCCACGGGCCTCTGAATGCAAATGCCAAATATTTTGTCATGCCTTTCTCTTAGCCTATATCTCACTGCAGCCAGGGCTTTGAGTGAGGCAGATAATATAACAAACCAGAGAGCTGGCACACATGGGGCTAACTCACTGGCTTTCCTCATGCATATGGTTTATTTTTCCCTGCTATGTCAATCCTTATAGGGCTTTACCACTACAGCTGCCTCCTAGGAGTCTGCTATTTCAACTGTTACAGGGAAGGTGCAGAGGAAAGAAGGATAAATTCAATCTTTTGTACTCTTTTATAGTTAAAGGTCTCACTTCCATACCATAAATTAAACAGATTAATTAAACACGCAAGCTCCTGCAGCAGCAAGCCCTCTCTAAGGATAAATATTGAACAACTTTACTTTTTAACTGTTGCACATAACAGAGTTATAATTATTCCAGATCAAACATCTTGCATGGTAACCTTCTTTAGGCCAATGCTGTTTCGTCTATGCCTTGTGTTCTTCTGCAAGCACAGATATGGGCAGTATTTTACCACAAAAGTGACAAAGAATAAAAGACACAAAAAGCATCAGGCAGAGGAAATTACAGTGGGTCTCAATGGCTTCTGTATTTTCTTTTCCAAAGCATCTAATTTATGTTTTACCATTTGTCATGTAGGAAGCAACTGAAACAGCAAAACAGTAGCTGATTTTGAGAATTCTGATCTGAAGAGAAACCACAACAAGCATCAGTAGCACAGATGGGAATAAAGAGGAATGTAGACATGCTTGACAACCAGTGGGCAAGGCTGCAGGATGGGGAAGGGATGCAGGACCCCATTCCTGAATATTACTTTACAGAGAATGGTGAGGATTGCTTTAGTAGTGGGAAAGCTGTCCAGATTGAGGAACTCATATTCACAGATGCACCAGCACTGCCAGGAAGGACAAGCAAATCCTTCTGTTTGTGTGTTCTTTCTCTAGGTGCCACAAAGTTCACATAAAAAGAAAGACCTGCAGCTATTGCCATAGGAAAGCTCACAAGATCAGTCTTTAAGCCAGAAGAGTATCTCCTGAGATGACCACGGCTGTAAACAGTGATCTTTAGCAGTGACTTTTCTTTAGGCCCACTGGATGCAGATGTGAGGATGGTCAATGTCTCATGCTACTCCAAGGAAAGAGCACAGTTTCTTTTCCATTTCCCCTGCTAGATTAGAATGTCCAGAATCAGTTTGACACCACTTTCACTAGGAATAGCAAGGAAGTCAGCAAAAATATTAAAATAAGTATTTGAACAATTTCTCTGAAGCTGGACAAAAATAGCATTTGGAGAATCAAAAGGCTCTTTTTTATCCACTATCTAGATCATACCAGCTAATGACAGGTTTTCACAGTATCTCAACCTCTCTTTCTTATCTTTTCTCTTTAAAATACCATAAAGTATCCTTCCATAGTGCTGACAACATCACTGTTACTCTCCAATAGTTCCAAGACACGGTGCATCACCACTTCAGCCAGAGAGGGGTTGTAGCTCTGCCGAATACAACTCAGGACATGAAGGAAATGGCAGCCTTTTTCAGCATCTGCAGAAAAAAGGAAAATTCAGCCAGGCATGGAAGAAATATTTCAGTCTGTCTCTTTTGAACTATCGTAATACCGATCAATCATGAAAAAACCCAGAGCCCTAGATACTGAAACAGAAATATGTGTATTCAGGAGAAAGAGATCCTGTCTATGCCTACAGTTCTCCAATTATCAACTGTTCCCAGTGACTTTTCTGGGAAGTGTCAGGGCTGTAACTGTAGTAATGAAGGTGAAAGATAACCCAGTCTTGCCAACTCTTAACATACAAAGCTCAGTACAACTTGATGAGGAGTTTAATAATGTAAGGGCACCTCCACTGTCCACCTGTGCAAGCATCCACCTTTTGTAACTTCAGAAGGAACCAAATGAAAGTAATTTTACTGAGACCCAACTTCACAACTCTCACAGCACAGCAGGGAGGTGCGTGGCCAGGGCCTGTAACTGCTGGCCCAACGCTGGCATCTTGTGGAAAAATTGCTGCACTGCAACTGCATTCTCCTCACAATGCTATCCCATGCCTACCATGCAGACCACTCAGACAATTACAGGAGTAGAAAGTCAGGGAACCATCAGTATCAGATTTTATCTCATTTTAAGTGGAATTAGCCCTGCAATGTACAAGAGAACAGAAGTTTAAAATAACCTCCTTTGCTGGGGGCAAGCACAGAGGTCCTTCATGGCTGCACACATCTATTCTGTGCCAGGTGGAACATTGCTTGAAGCTGTCCCAGTCACCATTTCCTCCATCACAGACTGTAACCCACTAATCATCAGTGCTGCAAGATCCCAGTCCCCCAAGTGCTGAAGTCCACAACATATTTCTCTGCAGCAGCTGACAATGGAAAACAGACATAAATCAGATATATCAGCACAAATTATTTTCTTTCTCCTTAGCTCACGTGATGCAAGGCAAGTTTGATAAGCATACTGAGAAGCTGCCATGGGCCAGCGAGGGCCCTATATTTTGTTGTTTTTTGGTTTTTTAGTTAATTCTCTACTCTAGAATCTGCTGAGCCCCAGAGCTGCCTTAGAACCTGCTGAGAAAAGTCACTGGTAGATAATGGTAAATAAACAGTTCAGACTAATTCTGATTAGGCTGACAATCAGGCATAAATACTTCCCCAGAAGTATCCAGCATGAAAAAAAGATCTTTGTGGTCAATAGCCAAAAATGTGTCCACTACCCTGGGAGAGAGAACAGAACAATGCCTCTACCTGGTCATAGTGACTGTGTTTGCAAACAAAATGGGAAATTGCACTTTGCATTTGTCATAGGTTTGTCATAAGAAGGTCAAACTGCCCATCCCTGATCTAGAGTAACTTAAATCTCAATGAATTACATTAATGACTCAAGTGTTACCTAACAGCACAATGTGTATTTTTCCCCTAGATGCTGGTAGAAAATGGCTTTTTGGGGTAGCTGCAGGTGTGTACAACAATTAAATAACCCCAAAACACTCCTGTCCCTCTTTTACTGACATCCTAGGTTCTTGCTTTTGTCCAGCAGCTGAGCAAAAGCCAGGCTGATAAGTGTCCTGCCTGACAACCAACATCAGAGGGGACAGAGTTACAGAACAACCATTTGCCCACTGCAGACGTCTCACACGGGACATTTTGACATATTAAATTTAACTTCAAGTGGTTCTGGTTTTTGTCTTCTCTATCATTAGCCTGATCTAAGCCTAAAATTTATAAAACAGAGAAACAGAGCAAATTTATAAAATGAAGAAACAAACAAACAAACCAAAACCCAAATCCATTTTGCAGTTCAGTCTGGAGTCAAAATGTTCTATCTGGCTATATTAAGTTCCTAGATGGACCCACAGTGATCTCTCGTGAGTGCATTTAAGATCAGGAATTATAAGTGGAGCCAAGGACTAGGATTGTCATGTAGGCACATTACAGATCAGGGCTTGTGGAGCTCTGAGTAGGCATGCAAGATTTTTTTTTAATTTGTACAATAGTTTCAGACAGCTGGGTTGGGCCTGAGAATGTGTCACAACTACAGCAATGGGGCAAGGCGTTGCCTGGAAAACTGGCAGAGAAGTAACTCATTGGGGAGAAGAGTTTGATTTATCATAAATCATCCTTCTTGTCATGGAAGATTACTATTACGCTTGGAGAAGAACAGGTAGGAATTTCTTGCAACAAACAAGCAAAAGCCCTAGAGGCAGATGCCCATGTCCTTGTTTTCTCCCCGGGAGCCTGGCGGGAGGTGGGAGCGCGGTCCCGCCAGCAGAGGGGGACCGGCAGCCGCACCGAGCTCCGCGCTCTTGCATCAGCCACCGACAGCAAACAGCCGCCGTGCCCTGCTGGTTTCGATCGAAGCTTCTTGGCTTTGCTCCTACTGCCAAGGACCAGGACATTGAAATGGTCCTTCTGGAAACCAGCAAAGGGACACTGACCTGGAAATTGTCCTCTTTACAGTGGGAAATTCAAGGAGAACGAGAGGGTCTGTAAAACAGTTGCTAATTTTAAACTGCTTATTATGGAAAACATGGCTTTGAGGACTCAAGACTCTTCAAAGTCTTTTCTGTGACTGATGTACAAATTACTCTCTGCTGTTGACTTTCCAGACCGAAAGAACTTCCCAACTTCTCATGGATCACAGAGTACTTTACCAGTGTGACAATCCACAAGAAGGGAACAAACAGGAGGCGGTCACTCAGTACCTCTGTCAACTGTATAGAGGTTCTGGCCTTAATAGTGATATAGTTATATAAAAAAAGCAGCCTACTAGGAAAACTAGCTGATGTATAAAATGAGCAAAGGAATTATTTGACTCTTAGAGAAATGATGTTTGCATTTGTTAATTGGATAAAAGACAATAAAACAATGAGATACAGCAATTTGTTGCACTGAAACACCCTCAGGCAAACAAGCCCTATTAACCTGCATGCCCAGTAGTAACCTCTTCTCCCAAGACCTTGTCTACAATTGTACCACTTCTTAAGAGAGACAGTTAAAACTCAAACTTGATATTGCCTCACTTAGCCTTTTATTCACTGCAGAATAATCACACTCCAGGTCCTACAAGCACTACTGTAGTTATGATAGTATAGGGATATGAGCAACTTAAGATTTTATGCCTTATGTTGCAGTCAGTCATTTATTCTGTACTAAAGCACATTCTTTACCACAAATAGCCACACTCGGGCAGCAAGTGATCCCTGCTCACACATTCTATCCCATGAACTTAAAGACACTCTGTAGCAATGTACCTGTGTGTAATTAGCACACATTCAAGTCAAGCACAAGTTATCACTCTGGCAATAAGACACAATAGTTTGATGGACAGCGATAACTCAGAAGCCACCTGAGGCACGTTATCTGAAAAGAAATAGACTTTGTTCTACTGGAATTCTTAACTACAAAGAAAAACCACCTGAGCTCTACCGGAGCTTAAAATCTTCATACAATGTCCTACTGACTTAAGCAAGTTTTATTGTTGACTTAAAGGAGGCGGGGATTTCACCTTTCTGCACGGTCACTTTTGTGTCAACTCCCCTGTAGAAACTGAACCAGCAAGATTTGCTACTTCTCCAGAGTGCAAAGCAACACCTTCTAGGTGGTGACTTGACTTCATTACATTTGGTTCCTCTCAAAATACAAGTATTCTCAAAAGATACAGATCTAAGATAATGGCTGCTTATTTCAGATCAGAGAGGTTTTCTTCTTGCTGGGCACACCTGCTCTTTCTCTCTCCATGCTCACAAGGAAGCTGCTCCTGCACTCCTGTTTTTAGCTATGCCAGCAACAGCTCAAGTTCAAGGGTGAGGACAAGCAGCATATCCAATCCAGCAGGAGGAGGAGATATTGTCATCACTATACCAGCACCAGCTCATCAGAGCTTGATCACTCTGCTACTTACGCCTGGGTTTTCGACAGTCTTCTTTAATCACATCAAGGGTCACTTTAAACAGCTCCTTATCATGGTCAGTTACCTGAAGGAAAAAGAAGAAACTGGCCTTGTTGAAAAACAATCCAATGTCATGGTGTACTATAAGCTAACACTGTCATAATTACACTCTGCATTTTATGCTGCCTCCAAGACTAATAATGAACACCAAATCTTCAGGCAATATTTTTACTACTATATGCAGCATCCATGAGTTAGGTGAAGTACATGATACAACTAAGTTTGACCCAAAGCAGGGTGACTGACTCCGCAGAACAGCAAGCTTGAACCCACTTTGATAAGGAGAACTGTCCCAGCCAGGCCCCAGGTTTCAGTGAGCTCAGCTGGATCAGAGCAGTTTGGCAGCCCAGTGAACACAGACAGAACTTGGCACAACTCAGTGGGTGATACAGAGATACAACCAACAGTGAAGTAAGCTGCAGAAAAGACTTTTGAGTAAACTGAGAGCACCTGGACGTCCAGCTTCTCTTTCTGAAACATTTCAACTATTTCCACAATATTTTTACTGTTTTTACTAATTATAAAACTCATACCACTGAACTTGTTTGCAACCACAGCTCAGTCCCTTACATAGTATAAGTCCTTGGAGCTGCTAGGTTTCTGGAAAACCACTCCTTTTTCTTGTAGCATCTTTATTGCTTCCTTAAAAACACTGTGAATCCTTTTGGAACTGGAGTTACTTTTTGACTTCACCTGGATGGGAAGAAAGGAATGAAGCGGATGGTGAGAAATCGCAGCTCAACCAAAGTTACCAGCAAAAGCTTCAGATGCTTACAAGAAGATGACTTCAGGTCCTCTTTAACGTCAATTTTGTTACACATTTTTCTTCATTTAGTAATTCACAAATCATATCTGTTATGTATGAAATAATCAATATCTCTGAGCTTTAAACAAAACCCAAACACCAGAAGCTTGTACCATTCTTAAGGAATGACAATCTCTAAACTGCCTTCTTTGTGACTAGCAGCTATTTGGTGTGATGTATCGAGAACTCTTTTTTTGGAATATACTTGTGATGCTTGCAGATCATTTGACTTTTTTGCTAATCAAGCTTTGTTCACTTTCAGAGTTTTCCCAGTAATAAGGGCAGGAAGATAGGAAAATCAGTATTTTGAAAGGTGATATTCAGGAGGAATCCAAGTGCTGAGGACTGGATTCCCATCTCCTGATTTCAGGGAAAGGAGAAAACTGACAAAACCAGTATTTGTTTCTTGCCCCCTTTGTTTCCAAATTTTTACAAACATTCTGATCATGCTCTCAGGAGGTTCTCCACAGCCAAATGAACTGAAAGGATAAGAGCAACCAAGAAATTAAGCATACGAAATAAGGAAACAAAGGATTCAGTTTTGAGGGTAGGTGGGAAATTAGTTTCTTGTGAAAAGATAACAATGTGCCTGGAAGTCCATAACTGAGGTTACTTAGAACACAGAGTTCTGTGTTTGGGACACATCTAACAGAGTAGAAGGAAGGAAGGGGAGGGGGGAAAAAACCCAGGGAAAAACAGGGTTTGTTTGGAAGTAGAGCACAACTAGGAGAGTGGAATGACAGCTAGGGAAGTAGAAGGAAATAATTAGTTGTGGAGAAGGGAAAGTATGGGTAGATAAGAACAAGACTATGATTTACTCTTCTCCATCTGTCCTACTGTATCCTTCAACCTCCCATTTATCTACACAGACTGCTTCAGTTCCCCAGTTGCTGTTTTCTCATCTGTTGGGAGCACACTGTGCTCCCTGTGGTTTTCTTTGAGAAGGGAGCTAAACTGCTTCCCACAAACCACCATGTGATAACTAGAACTACACCAGAGCAATCAGAGCAAGACTTGCCAAGCCATTCCTTCAACTATCACCATAAATGCTCCCACCCTGTTCTGAACAAAAATATCAGACTTCACATATCCTAGTTCACTCACCAGAAGCAGCTCAGAAGCCTTGGGAGTGAAGCAGGCAATCACCATGAACTAGAAAGTATGTACATGAATATGCAAAATGGACACCACAGGAGCAAAGGAAGAATATCTTTTCACAAAACATTCATTCAATCCACTTGCAGTTCTCAAGTGACATTCCAACAGCATGGAAGCTGATGTACCTAACTGGGAATAGTTTGGGGATCCAAAAGGGATATTGGTGTTAGCATGCATCACAGGTTTCTCCCTCCTGTTCCTCCAGATAACCCTCAGGATTTCAACAGGCCATAATCACATCTCCCTCTCTGTCCCACAACAGCTAATTCTCTTTTTCCTCTCAAATCACCAGTAAAAATAATTGCCAAATACTTCAGTATAATTAACACAGAACAATGGCTCTTATTCTCAGTTCAGTTTTCTCTGTTTCAGATTGAAGGATCGAGTGCCTGAACCTTGTCTGTCCTCCTGTCCACCACAGCCATCAATCTGGATAACAACAGACTCTACTTCTAATTACAAACTTGACCATACATCTGGACACCATTCCAGCCACAGCATTAATACCACTATGGTATTTCTCTTCATTGTGCTGCTTCTGATGAACTGAAGAAACAAACATACAATGCAGCAGGAAGATTAAGTGAAAAGTGAGTATCTGCTCACAGAAAAGCACATTCTCATAGCCACATGTAAAATGAAAAGACTTTGCCTCTCACTCAAATGTAGTAATAAATCCTCAAGAATGTAAGAAATTGCTAGCAAAGCAACCAACTCTAGACTCTGATCAATTTTTAATGTGATAGCAAACATTTGGGGAGAAAAAAAGATAAAAATATTTCCAAAGAAGCACAATAATTATTCAGTTTGGCTTACCACTGAAATCCTGTCAGAAAAGGGAGATAATTAAAAACAGACTCTGTGTGAACTGACACACAGCTCAGCCTGGATGGATACTGAAACAGAATCACTAAGAATGCAAGTCAAGGCACTGACAGAGTGAAAGCAGCGAGGCCTTATAATAAGTAAGCAGCTGCTACATATCAGCACTCTCTCATATGTGCTGCAGAATCCACAGAAAAGGGATTCATGGCAGAAGGACTGTTTCTGAAAAACAAATTAGGGTTCCTGCCCACTTTAATAATACCGTATCATATATTAATACAAAAATATTATATATCATTGGTGTTTAATAGTACCATAAAATGACAGGAAAAATGTGGGGTTTTCTCCTAGCGTGCTCTAGAACATGCTTCCTCCTCTCCATTCCTCTGGGTAAAACAGCAATTAAGTTTCTTTGTCAACACAGTCTAAAATTGCTTAGTCTGCTCTTTTGGTCCATCCAAAGTAACTCCAGCATCTCATCCTGCAAATTCACAAGTCAATAGTACTTCTCCCCAATACCTCTCACAATGTTCACATCTCCTTTTGCAAAGTGCCCCCCTTGGGCATGCCTTAGTTTCAGGGTGCACCATTTCAGGCACTCTGAAGCAGTAACAGCAGGGTCTTCCTCCTCTTTTCCAAATCAGGTCCCTTTCAAATGAATTAAACTGTACATCCCAACGTAGGAGCATTCAAGAATCAGTCATTCCTTTTGCAAAACACATCATGTATATGTGTGTGTGTGTGTAACCTGAGACAGAAGCAGCTATTAAATAATAATTTTACTATCATTACCCTCACTCCCAAGACTGCCCAAGGGCTCTGTAGCAAAGACAACAGAAGAATCTATGTATCCAGAATTAAGTTGGTATACTTTAATCAATATATTCCATTTAATAGTCCTCACACAGCTTAGTGGGCTGGTGCTGTGCAACCAGTTATTCTCAGATCTTTAAACCAAGACAAATTCTCTGTACAATCAATAATAGGTCAAAGAAATTAAGAGGTATGGGAATTAGTGAGTCTGTTCAAAACACTGGAACTATGTAACCTTTGACTCATCATGAATCACACCCTGATGGTGTTAAAGTTTCCTGGTATACACATGTGATTCTACTCATGGAATCACCCTTTGCAGTTTCTCATGTAATGTTTAATCCTGGGCTTAGGCAGGTGGCAATTTTAGTAATAGTGATCCTGGACATCAGTCCTGAAGTCCTATAATAAGCTTTGCAATATACATATTTAAAGCAGTGGTGAAGCTTCCTTGAGAGGCAGAAAGACAAGGACACTGCTTCAAGAACTTGTAATGAACTGTGTTACACCTACACTACAATGTACAGGGTAGACAGACAGTGTGAACAACACTGTAAAACTTCCTGCTTTAACTACTTCTCGTTGGTGACCTTGAGATAATATTCAAATCAAGAGAAGTACAAACAGCACACTCTGGAAAGCACAACTCAAGTTACGTGTCCAAGCCAGTGACATTCATGAACTGGAATGGTAGCACTAAAATAGCACACACTATAGCTTATGCATGGCAGAAGGACAGAAATATTGTTAATCTAGACTGGCTGGTTCAAAGCATTTAATTCAGTTGAGAAATTGGATGGATCCACTAAACATGCAACTTTCTTTAGAAAAGGAACAAAAGGCTTGTCCATTTGCTAAACATAATTGTCAAAGTCCAGCAAGTACACTCTGGAGGTTTTCCAAGCACAAAATTACTTTTTCCTATTTTACCTGTAGTCTTCCTTCTGGTACCCACTCCTCCAGCCTCAAAAGTCACTTGTTTTAAAGGACAGGGAAAAGGCTACACCTTAGGAATAAATGGCACACTGGTTATGCAAATTAAAGTTCCAGTGGCTTTAAAAGTCATAAAAGATTCGTTAATTTCTAACTATTTTTAGAAGTAGTTAAATTCTCTTCCTCATCATCTGTCGACTATAAAGTTAAATTTTCCCTAGTATATGTCTGAGAAGAGGAAATTATTTCAGTTCTGCCAGGTGCATCTGCTAGAGGGAAATTTATTCTGGAGAGGCAGAAGACTGCACTGCCAGGGAGGGATCAGGACTGGAATGAGGTATTGTAGGACATGTATGGGATGTGGACAGGGCTCAGCTACACAGTAATGCTGAAAAGGAACACAGATGCNCTCAAACTGTCCCAGCTAACTCCTTCCATCTTCACCCTCTGCTCCACTCTACTGCAGTGACTCCACAGCAGCACATCACCTCCCTGGAGAAAATATTCCATGAGGAGACATCCTCCCACTATGATGAACACTGTGCAAGTACTTTAAAAGCTGGGAAAGGGATGAAGGGGTGTACCACCTATTCTAGGACTATAGGGAAAGGAAGAGAAAGGAAACAAATAGTTTAACAGCAATTTGTGCTCTAGAACACTGGAATCAGGATAAAAAAATTACCTATACATCCAAATAACTCATCCTTTTACATCCAGAAAAAGTGCAAGAAGTGAACAAGTGTGAATATTGTGGCATGGCCTAATTAGCTGAGTTGGCTCTGTAGCTCCTGCCTTGCCAAATAGGCCCAAAATAACATTGTTCCACATCAGCAGCACCATTTATCCTCTTGGTTTGAGGGCAGTGCAAAACAAAAGACTACTGAAGAGAAAAGAAGGAAAGAGGGACAGAAATCAGATCTATTACACTTACTTTTGTGGATTGAACTGGGTGCTTGACCCTTTGCCAATTATGGAAAGTGACACCTTCTAGAGACTGAGTAGAGGAACAAGGAAATACATTTCCAGAGCATTCCTAAGCACTCCTTTTAAGGCATTCACGCCACTAAACTCCTTTCTTATGCAAGAACAGATAACCTTCTTTGCAAGAAATCAGTACAATGTTAGGACAATAGGGAGAATTGCAATTTCTAAATAAGCATCTGCGTGCCTAAATTCCTGAGACATATGATCACATCCTTGCATCAGGGTCAAGAGCAACCATTAATTATTATAATAGCTCTTCATGACTGCTAACAACACTGATGCTACATTATTTTTCTTGGTTTGGGGTTTTTGAATCATTTTTTTTTGGTTGGTTAGTGTTTTGTTCAGGTTGACTTTTCCTGGGTTTTTTTTTAGTCTTTGTATGTTTGTTCTGCACCAGTTCCTACTTTAAATGGCTTTGTAAATTATTTATCTTGGTCTTTCTATAGATGCTGAAACGTTTAAGTTTACAGTATTGGACACAATGGCCACTACTTCCTTTAATATAAAGTGTTTGGGAACTTGTAATACTGTTCCAGCTAGTTTAGAAAGTACCAGGTGCTATGTTGGTTAATCTACTAGCAAACTTTTCTGTCTAAAATGAGAATAGCAGTGCCTAATTGATTAATTCTAGTCCTAACTTAGCTGATCCAAGATGAATAGCAAAGGAGATGTGAGNCAAACAAACAAAAAAAAACCCCACCAAAACAAAACCCCAACCCAGCTATCAAGAGCAGCTATCAGCAGCAGCTCAACAAGGCCAACAAGAAAAGAGCTACTTTTCATTATTACTTGACCTCATCTACAAGAGACTGTTT
>VZTT01042094.1:81051-91641 GCA_013400855.1 Buphagus erythrorhynchus | reverse complement strand
CCTCCTACCCGGTTATTCTATTAGAAATCAAAATGGGGCAAGCACTTTGAGTCTTTCATAATAAACCACCTTCTGCTTCTGTCATGTTAAATCCTGTCACTTTTGATGCTACATGCTGCATGTCTTGTAGTTCTTATATGTAAGTACAATTCCAATTTAAAGACATAGTTTCAAAACAAAATTAAGAAATCTAGAATTCCTCTGAACTTCCAGAAGTTTAGCACTTCCTGAAATGTTACTTGTACAAGGGTTTAACATTTGTCTAAGTTGTTCAGATAACAATCTACTAAAAGAAAGAATTATAGATTTTTTTCTTAGAGATACTCCTTTANAAAGCCTTGTTTTATCAATAAACTGACAAGGCTGTTGAGTAACAGTCTTCCAGTGTCATAACTTGTAACTTGTTTCCCTCCCTCAGATTTTACCTTTCCACAGCACTGCCCAGGAAACCTTCTGGACAGGTGCATATGGCTGCAGGAGACCAAATAAACTGGCTCCTCCAACATCCAGAGTCTTGGAAGAAAGGGAGACAAAGCTTACTGTCCTAGATTGCCTCCTTTGGGCATTGAAACTTGTTTTATATGCAAGCTAAATCTTGTAACAAGGTTTTGGCATTCAATTTTCCAAAAGCACGATTCTGAAAAACTAACAGGGAAGCGTGTAACAAAATAAACAGTAGAAGTAGCTCTTTCTGATCCTTGTCCCATGCATCAGATACAGTTTCCTATGGATCAAGAAATCAGCCAACCACTCAGCAGACCAGTAAACTAGCTCTGTATGTGTATTTCTCATGGCCCCCTGTAGGCTTACCAGAAATAAGGTAGTAGGCACTCACTACTGATACTCAGCTTCACTTCCTATGTGCATTTTAAAGCTATTGGATAATCACAACTGAAGTGCCTTCTTCAACTAATTCCCTAACCTGTCTCAAGCGAGGGCAGGAGGAAGCCTATGAGGATGATTAACCCTCTCTGAAAGCTCTTAATCACTCACAGTGCTGCCAGAATGAACTGAGCTGCAGAAAAGACATTCTTTCACTGGGAGAGAAAATTCTCAGTTATTGGTGCAAATTCAAAACAAACAAAAGTAAAAATAAATTACTTCTTACAAATAGTTTCTTGCTTGGAGGAACAGCAGCATGAAAGCTTTGATAGCAAGAAGATTCCAAACAGGCTGTTGGAAAAGGAAATTTTTTTTGACAGATACTTATGATCAGGAGGTGATGCTTTCCCTCTACTCAGCCTGGTGAAGCCACAGCTGGAGTGCTGTGTCCAGTTCCGGGCTCCTCAGTACAGGAGAGACACGGAGCTCCTGGAGTGGGTCCAGCAGATGATTAAGGAACTGGAGCATCTCTCAAATGAGGAAAGGCTGAGAGAGCTGGGCCTGGTCAGCCTGGAGAAGAGACACCTAAAAGGGGACCCTGTCAATATCTCTAAGCGTCTGAAGGGAGGGTGTCAAGATAATGGACCAGGCTCTTCTCGGTGGTGTTGGACAATAGCACACGAGGCAATGGGCAGAAGTTCCACCTGAACATGAAGAACTTCTGTGCTGTGTGGGTGAACATGCACTGGAACAGACTGCCCAGAGAGGCTGTGGAGTCTCCCTCACTGGAGACATTCCAGAACCATCTGGACAGGATCTGCAGTAATGTGATCTAGGGGTCCCTGCTTGAGCAGGAGGTTGGACCCTTCCAACCTTATTCATTCTGTGATTCTGTAATTTACTGACACAAGACAAAGGAATTAACTAACAGAGAAAAGAGAATAAAACCTAATTCGCCATGGCTTAAGGCAACACAGTTAGCTTTCCTACTCTGTTTTAGCAGTATAACATAGATTTACTGTCATTTCCTGAATGAACATTTCCAAATTTCACAGATTTGCATAGAAGTGACAAGCATTGGTTAATAGCTTTCTGAGGCTACTGTGCCTGTGAACTTCATAACTTTGACTCAATTTCTAGAGGCAAGCATTCCTGTCCATTTCCCTCCCTCCCCTTTAAACTGGTTTATGCATCTGGTCTAAATTAGAACAGCCTCTGGAATAAGTCAGAATTTATATGAACATTCATAGCACTACAGAGCACTCCATTACAACCTGAGTCTTCAAAATAATTAACCTATGATTTGGTCTAGGCACAGAGTTGTGATTTGAAGTTTTTAAAATATTCCTGACACATACCAATGCTTTAGACTATGATAGACTTGCTTAATGTTCTGAAATCAATCTGCATTTTATTTTGCTGTGGAAGTGAATCCTTTAACTGTATCAGAACACTGCAAGACTGCATGGAACATCATGTCAAATAGTCCTGTTTTTAATACATACAAAGTAACTCAATTTCGAATAATTTTGAAATCTCAGATCTATCTAGGACCATCATAAACTTTGTGAGAATACCTAAAGGCTGAGATTTCTCATTTGGCTTTTGGAACATTGAGACCTAACTGTTACTCTTTGAAAGATTAATAAAGTTAGCTTGGCAGTGATCTTTGATTGTAGTCCAGCTACATTTGTTGTTTGGTTTTTCTATGTTATTCCAGAATTTATTTTTTTTCACCTTCAAATAAAGGCTCATAGCACTTCATGTCTGAAGGCCCTTCTTGTAGAGAAATGTTTAAACATCCCAAAAGTCAAATCTTTGTAGAATGTTAAGGTGTGGGGGGGGGAAGCATTGAGCCTATATATTATTACAGTATTACCTGCTTTACTGGGAGAAGTTCGAAGAACAAAGCAATAACTTTGAACATATGAACAAAGATTTTGTTACGCTTTTCTAATGCTCATCACACAGGGCCTCTGAGCCATCATCTAGGAGAAGTATCAAAAGGGTGGGTGTTTTCTATCAAAAATGGTACAATTCCCAGCCTGCCAATCTCTGAGTTTCTTTTGCAACTGGGCCTTCTTTCTGAGGACCAGGGCTTTTACACCTGAAATCAAGCACAGGATTTCTTAGCCATACCCAGGTTGCTCTGAACTGGGCTTTAAACAGAAAAGTTTTAGAAATACCAAAGGTGTATAGATATTTCTCAGTTCCTTAAGACAAATTGTACTGCATAGTCCTTTACACCGCATTCTGTGAATAATCTGTGAATTGACACTGTATTCTGTGAATTCTGTGAAGAGTAGGTTCTTCTCAGCAAAGGAAAGCTGGCTCATAATCATTTATCTTTAGCTGCTAAAATATTAGAACCTGCTAAAAATCCAGAGATTGTCCTTTATTAACCTTTGGTTTAAGCAATTTTTGTAATTCTCTGAGGGTGTTCTGAAATAATGAACAATTTACCGATGCTCCAACAGAGGTCTGTCCAAATCTCATCACTGAGAGCTGGCATAGGACTGATACAGAACAACCCCAAACTGTTCAGGAATACCTGTCCTGAGAAAT
This sequence comes from Buphagus erythrorhynchus, assembly GCA_013400855.1. Classification (NCBI taxonomy): domain Eukaryota; kingdom Metazoa; phylum Chordata; class Aves; order Passeriformes; family Sturnidae; genus Buphagus; species Buphagus erythrorhynchus. The sequence goes on along the minus strand of VZTT01042094.1, from coordinate 88,254 downwards.
TAATATCTTCAGTAACTCCCCTCCCTGTAGAGAAAAGGCAGGTAGGCTTGTTTGTTAGTAATGATTTTTGTCCATCTTTAAAAACTTGTTCCAAATCCCATTGAAAGGCACTAAATGGACAGAACATTATTTAGATTCTTGAAAGAAAATACCTCCCTGTGGCTGTAACTTCTTCCATGAATCACTGTCACAGTTAACATGATAAACTCATTACTATTTCCGACTTCTTGGTATGTAAAGAAACCAACAGCCTTTTATAAACTAATTTAAGTGTCTCCTTAATTGCATCTGAATTTGAATAAATGCCATTTCCTACCTCATGCTCTGAAAGGAAGTCACTCCTCTATACTCTATCCAGAAAGATACATTAGCGCTCAGTCAGAAGCCACATGAATTATTTTTCATGTAGGTAATTTCATTTTCTGCTACAATTCAGTCCGTGTAATGTAATGGGCTTTTTTGGTTTAATCCTTAAATATTGCATGGTGTACTATAAAACATAATTTTGAGGATTAGCTATTAAAGATCCATCCTGCCAAAAAAATAAACGTTTCAGGGTACTTGGGACAAAAAGTGCATCACATCACAATACTCTGTTCTGTCATAAGCAAGTGCTAGTGCCCAAAGTTTGCACAGACTATTGTTGGACACACAATAGCTGCTGTTTGCCTTAACAATTGACATATTATTGCAGCTCCACTCATTGCTGCTGTACCAAGATAAGATCCTACAGAAAACCAAATTCTACTTTACAATGTAGTCAACTATTTTTTTACCTAATTTTCTAGGTAAAAGTGAAGAACATTGCACACAGAAATTATTACAAACATGGTTGTAATATAAAAAATAATACTATGCAATGAAAAACTTTGCTGGCTTTTTTTCAGTAAAATAATTTAGTATCTTAAAGTCTAGCTTTACATTAATAAACAGCTGGTATCTCACACTTTATGTTATTTCCCCTTTTTGCTAGTAGACATATCTGCAATATTATCCCACTGCAATGTCTCTTTTTGGCATATTACTAAGAAATCAATAGTTTTAGTGTCATCTTTTTGTCAAATCTTCCTTTATTGTGTGTGTAGGGAATGTTCCCTTTTTGTCAAAATGGTATATTTTTAATAGTAGTTGTAGAAGGCATAATAAACTTCCTGGTTATGCTCACCACATAAGCAGGATTGGGTCTAATGGCTGGCCAGCCAGCCACCAAAAAGAAAAAAAAAAAAAAAAAGATTAAAAAATAATTAATTTTCATATTACAGAACAAGTTATTTGGTCCCAAGATTCCAGAGCTGATCAGCATCACAAGAGAACACAAAGTCCATTCTGGAATAAAAAGGCTCCTGGGAAAGAGTGAAAGAAAATCAGGATTTACAGCAAGAAAAGCAGCAATACATGTGGGCTTTTTGTTCAGACATTTTTTGTGCCAGTATTGACTGAGAGCAATACTGAGATGCAAAGCTATCTTTATCCCTTAATAAATTTCTAATCCCAACTACTATGTGAACTAATGCAAATTTGAAAGCCACAAACAAAAAGAACAAATCAGCTCGTGACTGCTACGCAGGAGGAAAAGGTCTAATTACCATCTGGAGGAAAGGCAAACATGGTGCAGCATTTGCAAGACATGCTTTCATGTGACTTAACTAATGCTTCTAATATCCATCAGATGGAGTTTTAAATAATTTGCTTTGGGTTCATGTACAGTTTTGATCAAATAAATCTTGTTTCAAGAGAAATATAACCTCAAATTATGAAAGCGGTTAGAAGGAATACAGCATTATAGCTAAGAGTAGTTGTATTTTAAAGGACACTCATTAAAAAAAGAGTATTCTAGATGGACTTAGTCCTGTGGGGTTCTGTGAAAGATTGTCACAGTCATCACAATATAGAGAGAACTTTTACTAGACTAACTACTATATATAAAACATGCAACTATCCACCAGTGCGGCTCAGTATTTTGATATTAACTGAATATTCACAAAAAATGAGCTTTTTCAGTTAAATACAAACCAAAAAGTATGCAGCCTTCTTGAAAAGCTTTATCATGAGGATCTAAAGTTCTTAATTGCATTAGTCAGTTAATCAAAGAGAATCAGCTATATAAGTTTCAAGTTGTTATGCTTTCCATTAAATGTGAGGTTTGCTTCTCTACAAAGATACATGACTATTTCTGAATAACAGTCTTTAAGAGGGTTTTCTTGCAGATCAACTGGAAGCAATAAGAAAAAAAAAAAATTTGGCTATAGCTTCAATAAAGTCAATATGTCAACATGCTTTTGACATGCCATGTTTCCAAGAAATATTCTTGTACTATTTGTTGAAATATCTGATCCTTATTCAAATTCTGATATTTATATTAATGCTTTTTCTTCTGCCATTTAATTTCAGATAAAGTCTATTCAATAAAACATCACAGGTTTACTTGTAAATATTCAGGTAATTTGGCTATTTTTATATTTGCTCTGTCATCATACCCAGAAGTGTTGCTGATATCAAGAGAAATGCACTCCAAGAGCTCTGCTGGCAGTGGCATCTCCATAGGTAGGAAGAACTCTCATTATATGTTACCAGGAAAACTCACCTCACGCAGTCAAACACTGTGATAAAGATAAGTATCTAAAATGGGGAAGGTGAATTGCCCTATGAAGACACATTTCCCCACTGACTGCTGAAAATGTACGGCAGATTTAGATTAAATACACAGTTTTCTGAAGCCAAAATTAGATCAATCCTATTCCTAAACATTTTAACACTCAATTTTTTTTACTGCAAACATCGAAAAATATCCTTATATGTAGTAGCTTCCAAATGCCACATGTTTCTATGGCAATTCTTAGATTAACTAGTCCTGCAGTAAGGTATTAAAAAAACCCAAACCATGTAATAAATAGTAGTATACCCAGGTTGTTGATAGGAGCCTGAGTATTGATTCTGGCTAATAAGATATGGGGAAGCTCTTGAGTGTCCAACCTCTGGTATTATAATTTTTTCCTCTTTATATTATATATGACTGGACTATTCCTCTTACTCATATCATAAAGGCTCATAAAATACCGAGTACAAAAAAATCTCTTTTTTGTTCTGCATAACAGAAAGAGAAGTCTGTAAGACACAGCTCTATCAATGGTACATTTATTAGAAAGGCTTTAGGAGTGCTGTGTATGTAGTATGTAGCATGTCCAGGACAACCAAGGGATCAGGCCCAGCCAGCACTGCTTGGGGGAAGGCAGGTCCTGCCTGACCAACCTGACTTCCTTTTATGACCAGATGATCCCCCCAATGGATGAGGGAAAAGCTGTGGATGTCGCCCACCTGGACTTCAGGAAAGTCCTCAACACTGTATCACACAGCATTCTCCTGGAAAGGCTGTTAGCCCATGGCCTGCACAGGGGCTCTCTTTGCTGGCTACAAAACTGCCTGGATGGCTGGGCCAGAGTGTGGTGGTGAGTGGTGCCACAAGGGCTGTGCCCAGGGACCAGAGCTGGGAACAGTCCTGTTTAATATCTGTGTCAGAGATCTGGATGAGGGGATCGAGTGCACCCTCAGTAAGTTCACAGCTGGGCAGGAATGTTGATCTGCTGGAGGCCAGGGAGGCTCTGCAGAGGGATCTGGGCAGGTTGGATCAATGAGCTGAGGCCAGCGGTGTGAGGCTCAATGAGGGGAAGTGCCAGGTCCTGCACCTGGGTCACAACAGCCTCATGCAGGGCTGCAGGCTGGGACAGAGTGGCTGGAAAGTGGCCCAGAGGAAAAGAACCCAGGGGCACTGCTCAACAGCAGCTGATCATGAGCCAGGAGCTGCCCAGGTGGCCAAGAAGGCCAGTGGCATCCTGGCCTTTATCAGAAACAGTGTGGCCACAGGATCAGGACTGTGACCATTCCCCTGCATTGGGTTAACTAGAGTGATCTAGAAGCTACATTGGTTAGAACTGAAATGAGCCCAATGCAGCACAAAGCGTTAACTTTGGGAACAGATCAGAGGAGAAATGGCAGAGCCTATGAAAAAATGCCACCACATAACTGGAAAATATCAATAAAAACAAAGAGTACATCGATTAAAGAAAACAGAAAGGACAGTGCTGAGTGCCAAAGGTGACAGACAGATTAAGATAGATGAAACAATAATTACACTTCAGATTTAACCACAGACAGGCCACCTGTGACCTTACAGCACTTCAATGAGCTCAATCACCAGGAAGAATTTTGGAGATCAGTGAAAGCGTGGGTGGACAGAAAGACAAGACAATATAAAAATATACCATTAAATATTTTGAAAGAACTGGAGACAGAATGTAGGACTGCAGTGAAAGGGCAATATATGCTGTGAAGAACACATTTCAAATTAAATTTATGTTTACTTTCAATTAAGAGAAATTGGAGAAGTTTAAAAGAAACAGAACTTAAAGAGGGAGTTAGGAACAGTGGCAAGTAAGTGATTGAGTCGATGAAAAAGGATGGTGATATTAAGCAACAGAAAGTATAAAGCAGACTTCTAATTCACAAAGAGATGAAAAAGATTGTCATAAAGAGTTTACAACTATTTTAAGCCAGTATATTTGATGCACAATCAAGACAGTTAACATCTTTAACATCTTCCTCTAACATCTAAAAGAAGCAATGAATTTTCAAAAAGCGTTGCTTTAGACTCCTAAAGGAGAAATTTTAATAAAATTCACTTTCACCTTTTTATCCTCACCATCTGGAAACATTTACAGTTGCTAAAAACTCCTGCCATCAGGAACAAAAGAACCACACACACAAACCCCAGGCTTCATACCGGCTCTTCCAAACCAGGAAGTCACAGCAAATTGGGAAGGATTTGTGACTAGCACTTAACCTTCACCTTATGGAGTTTATTTTTAGGATTGAGTGGCAAGCTGTAACTCCAGAGTGAAAGAACAAGTTAAAAAATGAGATGGAGTCACAGTTTTCCTTTTCATATATCCTGGTTTTATCTTGAGTTACTTGTTCAAGAGTAAGAAAGAAAAAGTTAAAAGCAAAGCCTTATCACTAGATTAAGTGCTTCTTTCTTGTGGCAGACTTTCATCTTATATTTTCAATCGTATATGAATTAAAACTCCCTGGAACAGGAAGATTGTTTATACAAGTCTAAAGCAACACACATGCAGCACCTGCTAACATTCAGTCATTGGTAGGATGGCACGAAGGTTCTGCTCTGAGTGAGCCTCTTTTGTCACACACAGACTGACACAGGACAGAGATGCTGTGTGTGAACTGTGCACAGCCCAATGTTTATTAACAGAGCTGGGGCACAACCAGGCCCTGCCATCCCAGCCCAGAACTGCCAGCTCAACTTCTCTCGTTCACATATAACTTACAAAATTTTCTTTTAGTTTTGCATTTCTTTCTAGTTATTACAAACTTTAACATTCACACATAAGCACCCCCCGGCCTCACTCCATTGCCATTAACCCTGAGACTAAAGAAAAGATAATCCTGCCTAAATACAAGGAACTCATGCTATGGCTTTGGACTCCCTTTTTTTCCCATCCTCGATCAACCAGTCAGTTTAAATAAAACTACAGAAATGAGTCCCAAAGCACTTTTTATCCAACAGAAAGCAAGTTAAAATCAAAATATTAAATTACAAATATTAACGAAAATTATTATTTAAGCCATCGTTGTATTTTAATATCCAAATCTATGCTACCATCCCACCTGAAGGGGCAAAAGAAAAATTATACAGAGAAAAAGTATATTGAACTTTAAAAATTATGATATGAGAAGCTGAATTGCTGCTGTTAACACTCTTCTTTATTATTGCATTTAATTCGAACTATCTGAATGAAACTTGCATATGAAATTAATAGGTGGAGCCAGCCAGACAAATCACAGAAGATGAAACAGTTCCTTTGGATTGCAGTTGTTTCTTGTTTTTGCCTTCACACACATAAACAGCCTTGGTTTTAACACCTTCCTTAACAGTTTTACCTTTTGCGGCCAAGCTGTCAGTACAAGGGACCCACAGAGCTCAGTATCATTTTTTGAAAAACAAACGCTGATTATTACAACAAATCATTTTAGCAAGGGCACTTGAAAGGCTCTCTATTCATAGGGTGGGACTAGCCGTGAAACTGATCTTATACAGTTTAAAGAACTTGACTCATGACAAGAACACTGTTGTTCGATTCATAAATGCTTTGTGTCAGGGGCATCTCAATGCCTCATTATTATTACTGAATTTACACACGGACTACCCTCCTTATATAGCAAACTACTGTCACGCCAATAAAATGGTCGGGGGAATGATGCACACCAGAGGCTTGATCTTTAGAAGCTCATCATGCAGCTTAAATGAACGGCAATTGCAGGCACTCAGGTTCACACGAGGATACGGCATTACACGATTTTCCCTGGGTGTTTGTCTCACTGTCAGATGTCTCTGAGGTCTCAGCATCACCTCAGCCGCTGCTGGATCGAGCTCCTGCCTGTCACAGCCCAAACTCTGTCCCCATGTCTGCTAATTGCCCCTAATCCAGGCAACGGAAACGCCTCTTGCTTTCAACTGAGGAGACGCCCCACATTTGGCGGCATGTACACAGCACAACTATTAAAATACAATTATACTTCAGGGTGAGGAAGGAATAGCTTGTGGGAAGAGAAGGTTGAGAGATAAGGAAATTTAGGCCTGTCCCAGTGATTAAATAAGATACCGAAGATACCAAACGGGCAGCACAAGAACATCACACCCTGCTATGGCAGAAGATAAACCAGTAGCAGGTCTAGAGACAGCACCGGACCGCAAACAAAAGGAAAAGTCTTTCAACGTCGTCTTTTGCTATCAACACTCTCCTCAGAGCTCCACGTCCAAGCCCAAGCCTCACCTGCCCACACAGCGCTCCTGACACACAGCGGGAGCCCCTCACGGCCCTTCGGCTCCCGCCGCAGCACTGGGGACTCAAGGCACCCCGCCAGCACGGAGGGGAAGCTGTCCTGTCCCCCGCCCAGGGAACATCGCCGTCTGCCACAGCGCTGGGGACACCTCTCCTGCACGGGACAGCGGAGCGGCAGGGAGACAGGCGCAGGCTGTCCTTTGGGACCAGAGGATAAGGTGTCCCTCTGCCGCACGCCCTACCCGTAACGGCACACAGCAGACTACAGGGAAACAGGGCGGAGGGAAGGACAAGCACTCCATCCTCACGCCAGTGCTGCCACTCTGCTCTGAAGCACGGGGTGGGGGGG
>VZTT01042094.1:69225-80872 GCA_013400855.1 Buphagus erythrorhynchus | reverse complement strand
GGGCGCACGCGCCGGCGGCGGGCGGGAGCGAGCGAGGGCGGAGGTGCTGCCGGTGCCGCCCCGCAGGAAGCGGAGCCGCCCGGGCCCCGCTCCGCGAGACGGCGAGGGTGCGAGCGAGTAGGAGAGAGGCCGGCAGCGAAGCGTCGTTTTCCGCCGCTGTGCCACCCCGGGACTCCGCTCCGCGAGGACACCGGCCGGGAGCCTGGAGCAGGGCAGCCTCCGCCCCTCCCTGCATCCGCCCCGTCCTGCGAGGCGGGACGTGACCGCTCCCCGCTGCCCGGCGCGCATCAGCTGCCCCCTCCCAGCGGAGCCGTGATCCCTCCTCCGGCTCCTCCGCCCGTCCCGAGGAGGGAGCCCGGCACTTGTTGCTGCCGCGATGGTGACCGGCCCGGCCGAGTAGGGACCGCCGAGCCCGTCGGGGAGAGCAGCGCCGAGCCCGGCCCCGTACGGGGCATCGCGGGGTGTTGTCTCCCCGCAGCGCCCGGCCGTGACGGCTCTTCCCGGGCGACGCCAAGACTTTGGTCTCCGCGTGGGAATCGCGCCCGGCATCGCCGCCCGCGCCAGGTGGTCCCGGCGGGCACAGGGGGCACCGCCGCCCGCCCCATCCCTCGGCTGCAGCCAAAATGTCCTTCTTCAACTTTCGTAAGATCTTCAAGCTGGGCGGCGAGAAGAAGAAGAAACAATACGAGCACGTCAAGAGGGATTTGAACCCTGAGGAGTTCTGGGAAATCATAGGAGAGCTGGGCGATGGTGCTTTCGGTAAAGTGTTCAAGGTAAGGGCGGGCAGCGCGGATCGCTTGTGTTGCTCATAGCTGAGAAATGACTCGGAGCGTTGCTTCTGCCCCCAGCGCTGCCTCGGGCTCCCTGTCTGCCGGCTCCCTCACCTCGGGATTCCTGCTGGCAGCGCCGAGTTCGGCAGAACTTGGCTGGGGCGCTGAGCGCTGCGGGGGGACGCGGCCGGAGGCAGAACGGGGGATCCCGGCGCCTCTTGGCCACGGAGCCTCGTGAAACTAAAGATAGAAAAGACCTATTAGGTCATTGTCCCGCCTTCTGCTCCACCCTGCCCGCTGCTGGATTGCTCACTTCTCTGTGTTTTGGGGCTTTTTGGGGACTCGTGTACAGTACGGCTCCTAACCTTACAAATACTGCATTTTCTTAGATCCGAAGTTCATACTTTTTTTTTTTTCCCCTGTACGTTAGGAACCCCATGAACAGTAAAACTGACTTTGTGCTTCACGTGTAGTGTACAGAGCCAGGCTGTTGTCGCTTTAATGGGCATTCTCCCATCTTGTTCCATGTGGAGTTGAATTAAATAGCTGTCTTCTCTTGGCTTTCCCTGTGTTGTGGAATTCATGTATTGGATCTCCTAACTTCTCTTAGTTGTTTGCTCTTTAAACCTTTAAGTGCGCTGGTGCAAGTAGGGTTTTTAAGGATGCTTATCTAGAATTTATCAAGCCAAGTAGACTACAATGACATACATACAACCCTGCTAGTGTCTGACAAGACTTTAGCTTTCAGGCAAATCTTCAACTAGTTGCCTCTTTCTAAAAGGGTGTTAATGCTCCATGTTTGGTTTACGGATAGCGTGGAAAAAACATCCTGATGGAAAAGCATGAGAGAATTGGGAACTGACATGAATTGAAGCTCTGGAGCAGATTCTAGAGACTAAGAAAAATAGCATGAGAGGATGGCATTTACAGTGTTTCTGAGAGCTAATTCGGTCAAGAAACATTTATATTTAGAGTACTGCATTTGAGAGTTTATGAAATCTGGGTACTCATGAAACTTGTGCTATTTTTGTATAAATTATTTTAGGCTCTATTGTACTGTGGTGGTATCACCTGTTTGTAAATTTGAACAGAAGTGCCACAGTAAGTTCAGAATGTTAGGTGGAGTCACTTCACCCAAGGAATTTGTGTCAATGTTCTATATTAAGAACATCTAGTTTATTTAGATGCTGGTGTAATACACAGTCTAGATGGTGGTTCTCATGTCATTTTTGAAGATTAGAGTTTTGGGTTTTTTTTAAAATGGCTGTGAATATGTCTGAAGCCTGTGTCTATCATAAAGCCTGCTCACCACAAAAACATAACATCTCTAACAGCACTTGCAGAGTATTAAAGTTTTAATTTGAGCTTCATAGTGAAGTTTTGATTCTCATTTTCTGAATATATGCCTTAGATATAATACTAAATGTGTTTTCCCCCACGTGCACTTCCCCTCCCATCCTCAAACCTCTTCTCACTTCATCTGTAGGCATGTCTGTATTAGCAGTAGTAGTTGAGGAAGGTGTCTGAGCAAGGCAGCTGGTAAAATTTGAATTTCAGTGTACTCTGTACAAAAACAGGAGAATGTTTTGCACTTGGATGCAATTTTTCCCTTCGAGATTTATTTCTGACTGAAATGACAGAGTTCACTGTAGAAATTGATCGTAGGCAGAATTATACGTGGTTACTCTGGTCAACCTGTTGAAGTTGGCTCTTTATAAGAATTAACAGGCGGTATTCCTGGAAAAAACCTCTCATTTAATAAAAAGAAGTAGATTACTTCATGTGTTCACCAGCATTCTTTTGGTTTCCATCTAGTTTGAGAAGGAGGCTTACACACAGATATAAACTGTACTTGTGTTCCAGCACCTGAGTGTGCTTCCCAAGAAACAGCATGGAAAGCAGGCAAGGTGTGTTAGGTTGTTCTTTCATGGATATACACCTCAAATGAGAAGCTGCAGGAATAGGCATTCAATTCCTTCTCAAATTTTGTATTCAAAACTATAAGCCAGAACAAAGCTCTCAAGAATGCTTGAAGACTTTGTCTTTCACTAATGGAAGTGTGGGGGTTGGGGTTTTCATTTTGTGTAATGGATTTTGTTTTATTTGCCAACCCCCCATCACCCTAGTGTCAGTTACATTTGCCAAAAGTACATTTGCCTTTGTTTAAGATCTTAGGATCTGCGTGTGACAGCGTTTTGGCAGATGTATGTTAAAATGGAGTTGCCATATAAATAAGTCTTTGTATACTTTGAATTTTTAAAAACTAGGTTAGATTGGTTACGTGCTATGATTTCCCATAGAGGGATAGTTGGTTTAGTTGTGCAACTGATCTTCTGAACAAAGTGTCAAATATTTAAATAAAACCTCAAAAACAACTCTAAACGATTCTGACAGTATTGGGAAGCCTCACTGATTAAATTATTTACTTAAAAATGCTGTCCAGCGATAATTAATTTTGTGTACAGAAGTCTTAAGGGCATTGAAAACTTGTGATTCATTCCCTTTCTTTGCAATCAAGTACAAGGATCTTGCTTATTTTTTTTTACTACCTTAGCCAAATTTCTAGAAGAACTTACTTCCTTTGAAGCTGTTGCAGCGTTCTTAGGCTTTGTGAGTTCTGACAATTCATACATTTGTATTCTCGGACTTCTTAGTAATGTTTAGAAATACTGTTTCAACTGCTGTGGCAAGTCTCTTGTGATCAGAGGAGCTCTGTAATTGCAGATTACTGATGGCAAAGGTTTATAGCCATGTAGTACAATTTATTCTGGCCCTTTTTAGGCTCTTCAGAGAGGCCACTTCAGGCTGTTTTCTTTTCACTCTTGGCTAATGAATAATGGTGTGGTTTTCTGTCCTTTTACAATTTATAGATCCTTGCAGTACTTCAGTGTCAGGTGATGGCCCTTGAAGAGAATTTTGAGTTTCCTTATGATAGAATTTTTTTCCAATCTCTTTTATGTGCTTTTCATGGATTATTTAGAATTACTGAGTGGACTGCTAGAGTTTTGACAGACACTGGAGACGCATAATATTAGTACTGGAGGCTGATTTCAACTTTGAAATTTGGCAGTCAGACACAACCCCTAAAACACAAGAGGGACAGTCTGAAACTGCTCTTGATTTGATCAGGTTAAGTGCCCTGAGAAAACGTGGGCTCTTATTGTAATTATAATCAGTTTGCTTTAGAAAGTAGTTAGATTATTATATCATGTTGCTGTATTGTGTGTTCTAGTACCCTGTTGTGTCAAATCGCAATTCTGTGCACATTGTAAATACTGCTTCAAGGTAGATCAGTGTGTTAATGACTTTCATCAGCTTTAAACTACTTTCTAAATTCCCAGAATGTTCAGATGATGTGAAAACAGACCTTTCAAATGCCTGATGTGATCTGTGGCTCTTTCTTGCTACAGATATCTGCATTTTCATTAATGATGTTTATCTTCCTCAGTTGACCTTTTGAAATAAATAAAGTCTTGAGCTTATATTTCAGTAAAATTTGCCAGCCTCTTTGGCAGTAAGAACATTGTACACTCATAGAAGACTTACATTGCAGAAAGGCATTTTCATAGTGTCTAGTTGTTGTCATCTCTGAGCCCTTTACTAGAGGATACTCCTCCAAGAAATTAATGGACTTTTGGCCATGATTATGATTAATATGGCTACCATCTGCACAAGTGTACTAATTTCAAGTCTTCTGTGGGAATAGATTCTATAGGAGTAAAACATACGTGGCACTATACGATATAAGACAGAGTATCTCTATGTGGTATGTGTATATAGAGATAGTATATAATGTATATATATATATTTTAATTGTTATTAGGAAGTCCTTTGGACTTGTCTGGCTTTGCATTTCATTCACGCTTCTTCGTTTGAACTGAAGTGTTCTGCCCCTTTAGAATATTTCATTCATTACACTAAATCTAAGATGTTGGAAGCATTGTGTATACAAAATTCTCATAGGAGTTCAGAAAATGAAATGAAAATTTCATATGAAGTTACCAGCACAACTTTTCCAGCTCTGAGGAATTAATTGGTGCTTGGTTAAAAAAAAAAATCTGTTTTTTCTTTAGGTTCGGAGAAGAAATTTTGTGCGACCTGATAACCGTAATCATGGTGAACAGCATTACCCAATTACTTTATCTTCTGAAAAGTATAGCTACCTTAAGTGTTCATATTTACTTCTGTTGGCAGTAGTGGCCAGTACCAGCTCATCTCTGGCTGGTACTTTTGACAATAGTGTTTCTTCAAGTCATATAATCCAATGGTGTTGCTTCATGTAAGTTAAGCTTTTGTATCTGTATTTGAAACCATCTTATCTATAATGTACCTGTATGACTTACAAGACAGCTTGGTTTTGCCTTAACGTCTTCTACAGCAGGTAGAAACAAATAGAATTTTTAATTTAATGATTATATGTTCTTAATTCTTTTTAATGTTTAAATATGAACTGACTGCTGGTAGCTGCTTAGAAGTACTTTTTTGTATACCACTAACATAATAGCTTATTTTCTAATCCTAGAAAATGCATTAATTAGTCTGACCTATAAACAAATTAAGGCCAGAGCAAGGAGAATTTATACTTTCTAATTTCTTTGGTCTTACAGCACATTGTTCTGCAGTTGGATATTTCAACTTGAGGTTATCCAGATGATAGTAATGCATCATGCTGCTTCCTAGGGTGGTTATCTTTTACATCTGTAACCTAGGAATCCCAGGAACAGATTTTGACCATTAATATCTAATCTTGAAGCACAGATAGGCTTTGTTTTTTCTACTCTTTATCTTCTTACTTATGTGGTGTCATTAGTTCCACTAATTCTTTAGAAGAATTTGGTAGAGCTGTTGAAACTTTGTGAACATTCCTTTGTGAATGATACAGTTCCCTGTGGAATGATGTTTGCTTGAGTTTGTGTGAAGTCCTACATGTTTGGCACTAGTTGGAAGATAAATTCATATTTGAAAGTTTCCAGTCAAACACAGTGTTTCACAAACAAGTTTCATGTGTGACTCTGCCATGAGCCCAGACCTGGACAGAAATATCAGGTGAAAATGTTCTAAATTGAAGTTCAATGCAGAATGAATCAGAGGTGCAGAACTCTTGGCAATTTTGATTAAAATTGTTTACTGCACCAAATATGTTTTCTTCTAATTTATTTTCATTCATAATTGAGTATATAAATTGACCTCTCATTAAACTGGAGCAGTAAAATGGTGCAGTTGCCCTCAGGAGATCTGAATTAATAATATTCTCTTAAGTGCTATGCAGCTTTGTTTAGCCATTGAGGCATTAGTAGATAGAGGAGATATGAGAGTTGATTTACTCTCAAGAGAGTAATGTATAAGGTGCCATATGACATTTTAAATATTTTGTCTGAGTTAAATAGAACTAAAACTTTACTTAAAGCTTGCTATGAACAGTAATTTCTGTAAAAGTACCCTCAGTATGGTAGGGCTGCTGTGAATGATGAAAAAAGATGCATGACAGTTCATAGAAGGCAAACGATTGTAATCTTGCTGATCAGCTTGGTGACTTGCCCTACAATGTTATCTTTATTTTCACACTATTGCAGTTTTAGCCTGATTAGAAGATACCAGATAAGGAAAAGGCAGTATGGCTGTTTCAAACTCTGGGAAAGCTGTCAAAGGGAAAGCTTTACAGAGCTCTTTACACCTATTGTCACTCCAGCTGAGTTTTCAGAGGAAATGGTAGTGCCAGAAAGTCATCTGTAAATTGCAGACTAAGATAACTTTGTTGACTGAAATGGCTACTTGTTACTTACTTTTCCTTTTTGTCTGTTGCAAGGAAATATTCAAAAGGAGCACGTCTCTCTCTTTTTGGACATATTTGCATCACTTGGCTTGAAATCAGCATCACAATACTTAACTTATGAGTAATGTATTGTCTGTCTCTTGCATTTGGAACTAAAACTACAGACAAGCTTGTGGAGGATAATTATAGAACGCTTATGATCAGTTCTTGGTGAGGCAGTCATCTTTTCCAAGGTGTAAGCATAGTTATGTAAACTGTTTAAAACTAAGTAAATAGGAAATAATTATTTGATTTTATTCGTGTTTATTAAGTTCCCATTTGTTGTTTTTTTTATGTCATCTGATAGATCATATTTCTTAGCTAATTGTTTGTGTAACTGTTTGGACTGTGGTTTCTTGTCTCAAAAGTAAAACTTCAGATTTCAAGCATAAGCTAAATGTGACTGTTTCAAGTCAAACAGATTGCAGATTGAAGCTTCTTTAAGCTGTTCTGATTTGGTGAAATAATTATTCTATCTTAAGTCGCATGCAGTCCTTTTAATTAAATAATTCTGCTATGGGTTTTGAGGGGGTTTTGTTGGTTTTTGGGGTTTGTTAATGGTTTTGTAGACAATATGGTTAAACCTTTAATCCTTGGCAGGGTCCTCCAGAACTTCAATCTTCCAAAGTAGTAATACACTCCAGTGTTGCAGAGCAGTAGTTGAAAAGTTTCTTTCGGTAATGACTCAAATTCCAGTTTTGACCACCCTGTAAATAGTATTTAAAAAACAATTTGTTTGGTTTGAATTTGCAAAAATCCCAATCCCCAGTTTGGGATTTCTTTTTATTTTTTGTCATTATTCAAATTGAATGCATTTATGCATTCCATGTTTCATGGGCCATGACCCACGTTTTGAGAATCTCCTAAGATTGTAAACATCATTTTCCTTCAATGGCAGTTGTGTCTGTGTTCAAGAGAAGTCTGTAATTAAATACTCTGATCTGAGATTTTAAATACATTCCTTGAGACCCTGGTGGCTGATGTGTCATTTATAAATAGTTTTTCAGTCTTTGCTTCTTTGTGCTTCCCCAAAAACCTTTAATTATATTCGGAGTATACACAGAGTTGACAAATTCATAGTGTCTCACCTCCTTTGCCCATTGTCTTATTTTACAGTAGCTGCCAAACTACTCAACTACAATGCTTGTGCTATCTTTTCTTTTGATACTGTTCGGAATGTTCCAGTTTTCTATGTTAAGTGATGGAAAAGCCATGAAATTTGCAGTTAGAAAACAAAGCAGATAGAATTAATAGCACAGAAAGCAGACTGATTTAATAGCACAGAGTAAAAAAAAAGTGATGTTTTATAATTTTTCTCCAAAACCATATAAAATACCCCTTCTAGTTCATATTTAATGACTTTATAACATGATTATGGTATGGAATGCTTGAAAGAAATTTTAAGTCTCAGATATCTCTCAAATATTTTGTGTGGAAACACAGTTTCTCTACTCACAAATGGGAAGGAATTTTTTTTTAGAGAGAAAGAAGACCCAGTGCTTGTGGAATATATTTGAAGGATGTCAGGCAATAAAAATTGTCTAAGTAATATTCAATAAAAGCTAGTAGGCTACCTCAGACCACTTTGTAATGGTATTCATACTTCAACAGAAAATGAAGGCTTTACTGGAAATGTTAATTTTCCACTGGCATTTCAGATTTTCTTTTGAATATGCTCTACATTCATGACACAAACCAACTGAAGTATATGCAGCAGAAGATTTACCTAAAGCAAAAAAAATTGCAATAAAACAGTAATGTAAGATTCTTTTAGTATTTAATTCACCTGCTTAAATTACCATACTTGGTTTTAGGAGGATATGGCCTTTCTTGAAGGAATTCTCAATGTATGTAAAAGCAGGTTGCAATATTAAAGTTATAGATTTGTCCTTGGATTTTGCTTTTTTTAATTTTTTTAAACTATTTTGGACTAAGACTGTATTTTTCAGTATTTTGTGGGATTGCATGGGTGTATATAGAGAGGTTAATGTAAGGCCACTAAGAGTGAATGGTGGTTTGGAAGCTAAGAGTGAGACACAATTTCCCTTCTACCTTGCATGTTTATATTTTTTAGCCATTTTCTAATTAGGTGATTGCCTATAGCCTAGAGTAAGAAATTGCTCAAACCTAGACTCATGCTTGAATCAAGTTCCACACAAAATGTAGCTTTAAGAATATTCTGACTACTTGAGGCATGCTATTCTATGATATGATTTTCAAATTTTACTTAATTTTCTGTGGAGAAGAACATGAAGAGGTGAAAAAGTAAGACCATACTGCAATAGTCAAATCAATTTATTGATTAGTGTTTAAAATTTGCTAAATCTCTTGTTACTACAGAGGACTGGCTGTTACATTGAAGTGTCCATCTTGAAAATTTGTCTGTTGTTTCAGAAAATTTGAAAACAAAGGATGCCATTGTGAATAAATTAACTTGATTATTTTCAGGAAGAATTTTTTCTGAAGTTGCAATAATGCAGTTATTCAAAATGAGTGCGTGAATAGAAAGTGAAGTTTTTTGTGGGGGAACCATTACCCCAGAACTGAAATCATGGCTAGATCACAGTTGGTTTACTTGGAATGGAAGCAATGGTGAATCCCCATCCTGAGGCAGAACTGGGCTTTAATCCATCTAATTTAGTAGTGAGCTGGGAGAACTCTGTCCCTTTGCTTTCTTCATTTCTCTTTGAATCGCATTTTAGATTTGAGAGTTCCTTGTTTAAGGAGGACTTCAAGGAACTGGGTTTTGTCTCTAGAAATGTTTAGTCATTGCTGTGATTCAGAAGTGTTCTAGGAAAGTTACTGTAACTTTGTCAATGATAGTGTAATAACTTGGCAATACTTTTTACACAGGATTTTATTCTTTATCTCCTATTTAATGGTTTTCCTGAAACAGATTTATGCTGTAAAAACAAAGGTTTTTTCTAACACATCTAGATTGTGCATTATAGAAGAAAACTTTTCACTTGTATTTCTAAATAGTATTTTACCAGGAAAAGAGTTAATACCTTTGTAATCCAAAGGCAGTAAAACCTTAATGGCGAAATGTTAATTGAGTGCCTCAGCAAAAATTAAAATGTTGTAGTTAACCCTCATCTCCTTCCCAACCATTGTCTTGATCAGGATTTATTCAATTCATATGCTGCCTTTTTTATTTTGTAAAGTTTGGTCATGTTCCTGCCCCACCTTCAGCTTTTCCTGTTTGAATTGAGGAGGCCCAACCTTTTTAATCTGCTTATTAGAAGACAACTGCTTGACCTTTTAATAATTTTGATTGTCTTTATTCTCTTGCTTAACTTCTGTGGATGCCATGAGTCTTTCAGTTCACCATCCAAGCAAACAGTTCTGGTATTTATTGCTGGATAGTCAAGGGTCAGAAGCTCAGGTCTGTGAAGCTAAGTACACTGTGAGCTGTGATCGTCATGGGGAGATACAGTCAGAATAGTTTGAACAGGAATTATCCCCAAACAAACTCAAATCATCCCAGTAATGTGGAGAAATGGATACTCTCAGAGTTAAGCCAAGCTTTTTACTCTTTCTCTCTTTCCAACTAGTTTTTGCTATTAGTAGAGATGTACTAACCAAGATTGAAAGTAACCTGTGCTATTTTTCATCTTTCTGGGAAGGAAAGTGTGAAAGCTTAAAAATCACCATTTAAACAATGCTGACAAGTGTTTTGTATTGATGAAACACCCCGGGATATCTGGGGTACCTGACAATGTCTCCTTTGCTCTTGGCTGTAGCACAAATTTCAAACTGTCTCTTGGCAGCAAATACAGGTGTTCTGGCCAGCTTAAGAACACAGTAAGCTGGTTTGTTGATTTTGCATGTTGCATTTGAATAAAAACAAACGAGCCTCACACTGGCCTTAGCACTTGAAAGTGAAATATTAAAAAGAAGCTCATGTACAGACTTGTTTCCTCAACTATTTGTGGTGTCTGTTTCAGTGTTTATTGATGCTGTTGTAAATTTGTGGCCTTTAGTGGCCCAACATAGGACCTCACTTTTAGCCAGTGCAATATAAAGAAGATTATTCTGAATCCCTGAGAAGTACTAAAACAGTGTGAACTGTGATATTAACTAACTGAAACAGTCAACAGCACATTGCTATCCAAAGTGATTTAGTAAGTACAGGAGTGACATTGAAATGATGAGTGTCAGGGTCATACCGTGACTCTGCTCCCCAGCAGTTTCCGATGGTGCAGGTCCATGGAGGCAGGCTTCTGGCAGTGTATTGTCCTTCCCACATCCTTCCTTGTGACAGGCTTGGTGCTTGCCAGCCCCGTGTTGATCTGGTTCAAGGAACTAAGCCATGCAAAAGCTGATTGTCCATGTAATCTTCTTGGCTGCCCCTACCAGCTCACGAGAGGGCCAGACAAGTGACGCTGCTAATAGAAGGGAAAATTGACAGGACAGTGTCAGTGTTGGCTTCAATAGCTGTAAAAGGGTGGCATATTGATATTCTGGAGTTGTTAAGGTATGTCAGATGAATGCTTTTTGTCAGGACAAATGAAAAAATAGACTTGTTCCTATTGTAGAAGCCATTTGCTTTTAGCAACTACTAGTAAGAAGGTACTTGTGGGAAATGCTGGTGGTGTTTTTATCAGCCAGTAGTTCTGCCTCTTAGCACCACTGATATCCATGCTAGGTGCATTTTGTTATGGAGGCATGTCTTTAACTGCAAATTAACTATATGCCTATGATTCCGGTTTTAATTCAGGTGGCAATTCTCTTTTCTACTTTAGATGTGCTCAATAACTGCTAGAAAATATAGAAAACTTTATAAGACTTCTTACTTGGCACTGAATTCTACCTTGTATGGGGAAAGTACAGCAACTGAATTGAATTTCAGAGTGAGCAGGGTGTTTTAAAGCAAGAAGTGGCTTTGATAATTTTCCAAAGGGAATGGAATTCTTCATTCCCCCTCACTGTACAAATATACAACAAAAGATAGTCCTCTGCTTCAAAAAGCTTTCAGCCTAATAATAAATTAAAATAATAAATATGAGATAGAGAAGGAGAAGAAGAATAAAGAGATGTCTGAATGACAACTGCCTTCTAAAAT